>DWAJ01003090.1:0-15604 GCA_018238005.1 Eurema mandarina
GCGATCGACGCGTAGTGCTGAAACATATCATAATGTTCTTATAACAGTATAAGTACTTATAATCCTTATTAGTGCTTTAGTGAACACAGGTAGCAGAATAAATTGTAAAAAAATATAGTTCTGTTCTTTCCTTTTAGGTCGTTAAAATGGAGAGAAAACGATAATAATATATATAATAAAATCATCTCCTTCATGCCAGATTATTCGATTAGTACTATAAGAATTGAATAAGCTGGCGATGGGTGCATTGGAGGGTTGGTACATCTCCTCAACAGAAAATTAGCTTTAAATAATTTAATACAACATTGGTGGTTCAAGAAATAAGAGTGCGTGACGTATGCGTATAAATATTACAACACTCCTCTTTTGGGGCCTAGAACACATATCTGATCCATATCAACTCCGTATATAAAAATTGCTTAACACCATTTTTTAAATATAAATAATAGATTTCATCTGCTCTTACTTCTATATGTTTCTCAACATATTTGACAGCCTCCCAGTGCTTGGCGCGCGGGCGCGTGACCGCTTGCGCGAGCTGTAGATTGTCTCGTTCTTGTATGTTCTCCTCTTCTAACACTTCCGCTGGAGGACTATCAGCGGATTCTAGGAAAGCCAGTAGACCGGAGGGCTGGAAAAAATAGGAAAGAAGAATGAAACAAGAACCATGTGTTTATTTTAATTATATTAATTAAAATGCCATCCAAAAAAACTAACCAAAAACTGTTGTATGATAAATTTTTCAATATGAGGCGACCATTATTCCAGACACGACCCATAAATGTATTTTTTTATTCTTACCATTGATAAGTTCTACTATAATACAAAGTATGAATCAGTCTTAAAGTACCAGATCTTATCCCAATGTTAATGTTCATACTAACAATATACTTGAGGTATCAAGCTATAGACCAAACTTCTTGACAAATACTCTAAATGGGATTTGTTTTCAGATAAAAGGTCGATTATTTATTTATTTATCCTTTATTGTAATATATACCAAAATCACAAATTACATAAAATAAAAAGAATCAAGAAGTACACAGGTATATGTAAATGGCGGCCTTATCACTAGTCAGTGATTTCTGCTTATATTATCTGTAAGCTTGAAGCTTTGCTAGAACGATGTATAAATGCAATGACTATAATTGTGATTGGTGAATAAACATGTTAATGATATTTGCTAATATATAGATAAATGAGGACTTACCATAATCCTCTTTAGCAGATCAGCAGCCGGGGCGTGATCCACCAACCATAGAGCCACGAGATGTCTAGCCAAGTGTCTATGGTGCAGCTTGGCGAGGTTGCCGTGCGGCCGGGGCGGGTCGTAGAGAGCGGTCAGCAGGTGTCGAGGCAAGGCCGCTTCGGCTAGAGCTAGACTCTGTATCCTCGTTCCGACTCCACCGCTGCCTTCCTCGACTAACGCACGCGTCACTAGACCAGCGCCTTTCACTATAGCGTGCGATGGATGCTGCCAAAAATATGCGTTATTATTTTTAAAAAGATATTCAATGATAATGTCGTTTTCCTTTCAGGGATTCGTGTGTAGAGGAAAAAATCACTTTCTGGTCCATCTATGTCTTTTAAGCTCTTTGTTGCTTAAGTTGTCTTTTAAGTGTGTCCTCAAGTCTACAAATCTACTAAAAAAAATCAAACCTCATCAAATAATCTTTAAAGTTGTCAACCCTAAGTTCGCTAGTCTGACTCAAGCTTGACTGGATTTTTTATTCTACCATTACAGTACAGTGTACATGATGATAATAAAAAAAACCAACATAAACATAAACAGGTAGGTAGGTTTTCTAAATTTAATTTTAAAAAAAATAGTGAGGCAAATTTTGGGAGGGGGCAGAAATAGTAGTTGCTAGTAACATTTACCTCAAACAGTCGGAATATAACGCGTCCCCTGGTAGCCACCATCTCGAGCAGCTGGTCGAACTGCTTGCCGTCCGTGGTCTCGCTGTAGGGCACGCACAGCGCGAACGTCAGAAAATCTAGCATCGCGCCCACCACCAGCGCGCCCGTGCCCGAGGTCTGAAGCGAATTATAATCATTTAACGCTTTATATAGGTACTAAATTCGGCTGTGATAGACAAACAGACATATTACAACTGTTTTGATTATAAGAAAAACTGTTTATTCTATATCCATTATCTACAAACACCAAAGAAAAAAAAGACCATTAATAAGTATTGAAAACATTTATATGAAGTTTTAATTTTTTTTTCATCCAGAAATCCAAGTGCGTTTATAGAAAGATTTTGTTCGCATAACGCTACCTCATTATGACCAATCGGTTTTCCATACATACAAACTCTCTGCTCTATCTTTCCCTAACTGTTTCTGTATGAAGGAAGCGGTACTCACGACGTGCGTGGCCCACATGGTGAGCAGGCCGTCGAGGAAGGGCTGCGAGGCGAGCATGCTGGCCTTGTTGAGCTGCTCCTGGCGCAGGTCGGGCTCGGCGTGCATGGGCTGCAGCAGCGCGCACACCGCCTCCAGCGCGGCCAGCGAGCACGCGGCCGACTCGCGCCGCAGCGCGCTCACCACCGCCGACCCCACCCACTCGCGGAAACTGTACGAAATCATAGAAATATAACAACATTTTAAATATTTCATACCACGCTCTACCACAAAATATAGTTAAATATTGCTTACACATATTTGATTTTCATGATGATGAATAACTTGATCTTCAAGCAGACATATAATATTACTTTATACATAGACAAACGAGCGAGGGTCGTATGATACACTAGCTTATAACCACATGTATTTATTTATTCTCCTCTTTACATCTACCTTTACAGGCCTTAACCTATTGCGATAGTGCAGCTATCAACTAATATAATGTACATCTTATAATACTTAATTAATATTAAAAAACAAAAATTAACATACTAAAAGATAGAGCAAATCTCATTTTTTCCTTCCCGCCCTCCTCTATCCTTCATTCCCTTCTGTCACAAATTATTTTCTTATAGGCCAGCAACGCATTCGTAAAGCACTTAACTTTGCGACTGTCCATGGGCGGAGGCAATCAGTTACCGTCAAACTCAGTTTCCCGAGATCATTAAAAAAATTCTCACCCAGGCAGAACAGTGAAAGCAGCGAATCCAACTTTGCTCGCACACAAGCGTCGCAACGCGTGGAACTGCGCCTCCAGCTCGCGCGCCGACAGATTCGACCCAGATGGGGCACTGCTCACTAACGCGCTCAGAGCACCCGTTATAAGCTTCTCTTTGTTCTCCGAAAACAAACGCTGGAATTAAAATGACAAATTGAAGTTTCAATCAAATAACACCATAAAATGCTAAATTTAAAAGATATTTAAATAGACATTTTCAGACAGATAGATCCACAGTTTGCTTCCCTTCCAAATAACAGACGTTTTTACTCAAAGGATTATACATTGTTTAATCACATCAAATTATTAACACTGAGCATTGCATAATTAATTTTTTTTATATAGCCCCTGTTTTAACTAGCTAATTACATGTTATATTTAAAATTTTGATGATATAAAGCAGGTGCCGAATATGAAAGATTAATTTACAATAGATGCAAAGCTGTATAAGCAATATTTTATCCCGAGCTACATAAACTATATAACACCCTTTACAACTCTTATCATCACCCGGTATTGGTACCAAACAATAAAGATAAGGGACTTACAAGATCCCACGTTAGAAACAGCCACAACAGGGGACGAGCCTACAAGGCAACAACACAAAATTAACATGCCCAAGTATGATGATGAACTTATGATTTTGATGTTTCTAAAGTCGGACATTACAAGCAAAATATTGAAACGATATTTTTTTAATGTAGATGACGCTTCCTTATAGATTGAAACGATTTTCAAATTTAAATATGACTCAAATCGATCAAATTTGGCAGTTCAATTTGATTACCGTTTCAGTATTCGGCCGGTAAAAATCTTACTTTTAACCTTTTTATGAATTCAATCGTCCAAATCTATCTTAAAATTATATTTAAAATCTACCAAAAAATTATAATGACATGCATGTTAAGGCTTGTATAGCAATATACACTATGTGACATGTCTGATTTGTAATAAAATATTCTTACATCTTGACTGACAGTATATATAAGTCCACTGTATCCGATATTAGCATTGAACCTCTCTATCACTTCTACACGCGACATGCCCACTGGGTTTTGAAATAATCTGAAAGCACAAACATACTTTAATACTTTTTTAAGGAATAGTAAAGGCTTTTTTAATTATATGACAAGAAACTAAATTCTTTAAGTATAGCAGATTTAAATAAGTAATAAGAAACACTAATGTATAAAAAAATAAAAAGTTATGATAACATATTTAGCCGAAATTACAAACTAATATTTGGGTTTAATCATTAAATAAAGAAACATTTGGGTTTAAATTTCATAACAAGGTCTATCTTTGAATGTTGCCAGATGTTAAAAACATTTGATAAAACATGACATACTTTTGATTACAATTAGCACCGAACATTTTGTTAGAAGCAACAATGCCGAACCATTATAAACAATTTTTTTACGATTAACAAAACAATTAGAAAAATTTTAGGTAAGGTGATATTTTGGCGCCAAATTTAAATACATATGACCATATGAACTCGCCGAGCCTAAGAGCACTTTATAACAATAGACTCACCTAAGATGATTAGATTCCGTCTCTTCATCCACAGGCTGGTGCAAGGGCCCCAGTCTGTAGCCGCGCGGCGTTCGCGTCATACGCACGTGCACGTCGCGTTGACCGGATGAACGCACTCCATCCAATAAAGATGCCAATAGTGCATCTCTATTATCAACATATACAGGTTTAAATAGTATAAGACAATGTTCATGAAGTCAGTGTTATAGTTCTATTTATATTAACAAAATATTTAGTACCTAATAGCAGTCTGAGATATTACATGTCGACTTCAACAAAATGGGGCAGAATAACAAATTATAAGTGTTTCTCTCTTTTGTTATTTAAAGAATAAGAAATTTTTGCCAATATAACTTACCTCTCGCCTGCGAGATATGTTCTGATCTGACCATTCTGATATTCAATTGAAAATTTTTGTGGTTGTTCCGGATCCCGAACTAGCGCAAATACATCGCTCAATGGACGAAGGCATACCACCTGCAAATATAATATAAATTAATAATATTAACTTTGTATTTTTTGTATTTACTATGGCAATTAGTAAATAGAAAAAATACAAACTTACGGAATATGTTTGCGGATCTCTTTCCAGTATACATGTGTCAGACAAGCATAGGGTGCGTTTCATAGGTTCCATATATCGTGCGGGATTTACTTTATGTACTAGAAATTCACTAAGTGATGTTTGATGTTGATCACCACTGGAATATAAAAATTACATGTGAAAAGAAAATGTAATCTGGTACAAATTGATACCTTTTAATATTAGCTGAATAAAAGATAAAGAGTCATCTTTAAAATTTTAAGCAACTGACATTAAATTTAAAGAATTAAAGAAGTCTATGTATATTTTAGACATAAATATGTTATTTTTATAAATAGTAAATAAATTTCATTATGCAATTAGACTAAAAAAAACATTTACGAAGTAATTTACAACTTAATGCTTATCAGAATATTTAAATCTTTAAACAATGTTTTATATAAGATTATTTTACTTCTAATTGTTTATAATAAGCTTAATGCATTCATTAATTCGAAGTTCAAAATTAAGGTCTTAAAAGTTTATTTATCACTAGCCTGCGACTCCATCCGCGCGGACTTTCATATAAACCTTGACCCCCAATCCTTCCCTGATAACACTCTTTATCAGTTTAAAAAGTAGCCTATGTTTTTCTCAGGCTCTAGACCATCTGTGTACCAAATTTCTTTGCAATTGGTTCAATAGTTTTGGCAGGAATGGGTAACAGACAGACAGATAGACAAGAGTTACTTTCGCATTTATAATAGTATGTGTTATTAGATTGAAGCATGTTGCAACTGTAAGGCTGACTAGTAATTTGCACCGTGGTAAACAAAGATTTAAACAATACCATAGCAATAACTATTTATGTAATTGTATATAGAGGAAGTATAATTTTATAGTGTAATCTATCCTCATTATGTTATGATTAATAATAATACAAAGCAGTTATTTAAATTGCCTAGCATCACTTTTCTTTGAATATCCCTATGTAAACAATTAACAATTTGAGGCCATCACATAAACAATATTAATATCAAACCTACCTGTATTTTCCGAATCTTTGATTATGATAATCATCTAAGGTGATTGTTGTTGTTAGAACCTTAATGCTTATATTGAGAGTGAGATTTGCCATTTCAAGCATTTTATTTATAATCATCTGGTTATCCATAGCATTAGAGAACATATGAAGCCGACTGTAGCCTCCAATTGCAAGCACAAAGCCCCCAGGGACATCTCGCACTGGTAGTATGCCTTCAATATCATTGTATGGGTAGTTTGCAAGAAGAGTGTGTGTAGATGGATCTAATTGTTCTAGAGAACATGCTCCCACTTCCAAGACTACTGGAAGTCGAGTCCCACTCCAGTGATGTTTATAGGCTTGATACCTCTGTAAGTTAAAAATTTACTTATAAATATGTTGGCTGCTTTCCTTAGAAGTTTTTAATTGTGTTAAAATATATGTTGACTTACATAAACTTCCTTTGGTCTCTCTGCAAATAATGTCCTATATTTAAAAGCCTCTGTGAGAATCAGACATTTGTGTTCAGAAGAAAATTTCATTGATTCAACTTTTTTCTCTTTCTTAAGAACCAGTGTGAAGTCATGATTTGCTGCTGTATTTGAATGTTTTGCTGATGATAGGGTGATAACATCAGAGTAAAGCCACTTGTTTGTCACCTCCAATCTATCTGGGTTGTATGTGGTGATACCATGAGTTCCAATTGAAAATACTCTTTTATATTTCCCCTTCCATGAGTGTTTTGTGACAAGAAATGATGCCACATCTACATTATCCTTCAGCGGAATCATCTTTGCATTTTCTTGAAATAAAATTAATTGAAAAAAAATAAATCATACAATAAATGACTAGTCATTTACTGGCAAGGATGCCAGCTAATACAAAAGAAGGTGAATTATTGCACAAGGAAAAAGTGATTAAGTATAGTAGTATAGTTAAGAAAGAGTTGCATTGACTAACATTAATAATAATGTCTAATTACTGATTCACTATTAGAAACTGATTGAATTTTAGACCTAAAAAATATTGCTCTTATTATTTTCGTTTTTTATTTCTTTCTATTTTCTTACTAAATATTTTTCCAGATTGTATCCTCCCCTTTGTAAAAACATAGCATATCCAACTGAAGACGTGTAAACAAAAAGATTTGATCCAATTAACGACATTAGGCACACATACAAACCACTTACAATAATGCAAAATTATTAAATTTCACAGCTTTTGCTAAGAATCCGTTTCTAAAAAGAACCACATAATATACAAAACAATAAAAAATTACAATAAATTTCACCGAGACGAAACACCGACAATATTGACAAATGACAACATCATGACAACAAAAGACAGATAAGCCATTCCAATTTTTGTGCTGCTAAAATATAGCATGTAAAAGTCAGTCTTGAAACTGACTTTGACTAGATACATTGAGATTTTTTAGATAACGTTGAGCTTATTACGAATGTGTATAAACATTTCTTCGTAAAAATAAAATTTTATTGTCAAAGGACGTAAAGACATAAAAATGATTACGCCAAAGAGAATGTAATCACTACGTTTTAGATTACGCCATCATTTTGTCAATTGTCAAAATGTGACAAATGTGCAATTGTCATTGTCATTTCACATTTGTCACATTTGACATTAGCAGAAAACGGGAGATTGTCGCATGTTCAACTTCAAGTGTGGATGCGGCACTTTCGTCATCTAGGTATTGCTCAAGTCACGATCACTTCGAATCATAACATAAAGTCCGTAATATAAGTTATTAGAAAAAACAAAATGGTATTGGATTTAGATCTGTTTCGGGCAGACAAGGATGGTGACCCAGATAAAATTCGTGAGAATCAAAAAAAACGTTTTAAAGATGTGGCATTAGTGGATACAGTGGTAGAGCAAGATACTCTTTGGAGAAAATTGAGGCATGATGCCGACAACCTGAATAAATTAAAGAATGTATGTAGTAAGGAGATTGGGCTTAAAATGAAGAACAAGGAGCCTGTTGGGCCTGAAGATGACCCTGTCCCCTCTGATGTAGCAGATAACCTAATAAATCTCACCAGCGAGCAGTTAAAACCTCTGACTGTAAATCAAATTAAAAAGGTAAATATATTATATATAATCAATTTATTATCATACATAATAAATGTGGACAATTGTCCTAAATTAATCACCATATGGAATGTAGTTATTTAAAAAGGAAAATAATATTATATGCAAAAAATATATAGGTAACATTCAATAGTAACAAAGTAAGCAATGCATTATTTATATAAGTCAATTATTAGACTTTATCAAAAACATTAAACAATAAATTGATGACTTTTATATCAGTTTAACATATTTGCTCTTCTCTATAGCTAATATATTTATTAAGCCTTAGCATAGCAAAACACATATTTTATGCTATTAGCTTGTTAAATGTGACCTGCTTATAATGTACAATCCAAATCCAATCCAACTCTAATAATTACAAAAAATATTTCTAGGTAAGAGTACTTATTGATGAAGCTATAACAAAGAATGAGCAAGCACTAGTAACAGCTGAAAAGACTCGCTCATCAGCTCTCCGAGAAGTTGGGAACCACCTACATGCATCTGTGCCTGTGGATGATAATGAAGACAACAATGCTGTTGAGAGGACTTTTGGAGATTGCACAATGAGGAAAAAATATTCTCATGTTGACCTTATTTGTATGATTGATGGTAATTGTTTTTTCTTCTGTTATGGCCAGTACCTCACAGCCCACAAACAACTAAAAGCATAGATAACAGAGATATTGCACTAATGATGCATAGTCTATCTCTACTTGGTGTTTTATTACCAATAAGAATTATAATACTTGCTATGCCTAATATTTATACATATACTATTACTCTTTGTATAAATATTCAGTAATTTTCAATTCAAACCCTGAAATAGTGCAATATAAAACATTAATACAACCTTTTGTTCAAGTAACAATGTCACAATTTTAAAGTATCCTAACAGTTGTGTAAATATTTATGTAATATAGCTCTATCATCTTTAAACTGAATAAGTATAATGCAGATTTAATTATATTAAGTATTAAATATTTGTCTAAATAGTCCATTAAGATCTACCTTTTTTGTACAAAATAACAAATAGTTATATTATTCTCAAATTGTTTAACATATATTTGATATATTTTTTTTATTATTAAGAGTAAAGTTTATAACTAATGAGCTTAGAAATTAATATAAAAAATATGATTTGAGTTGTTATTTTACCCATACACTAAAAAAACTATTTTTTTTTTATTTCATCCAGGCATGGATGGCGAAAGGGGAGCAGCAGTAGCTGGAGGTAGAGGGTACTATCTCAAGGGTCCAGCTGTTTTTCTAGAACAAGCTATCGTACAACTTTCTCTTAGAATACTCTTGAAATGTGGATATACCCCATTGTATACACCATTCTTTATGAGGAAAGAGGTAATTTTTATTAAACTACTTCCTCGGCTTTAGGTTCCAAAGGTTTGATGTCGAGAAGTTGAATGTTTTAAGGCTTTAACATATACAGTAGAATCCGCTTAATACAATTTGTCGCATAATACGCCACTAATCACTATACGCAAGTCCCTGCAACTAGTGACATTTTTTCATAATGGGGAATATCTCCCCACATTCATAAATTCTTCGAAAAAATCTGCTCATGGTCGTGAAACCTGATCGCATGATATATTTAAATAAAAAATATGTGTCATATGACGTATATGGGTAAAGTGATTCACAGCTTCAGTAAAGCAATTGTGTATAAGCTCTCTTCTTCTATCTTTTTTGTTATAGGTCATGCAAGAAGTAGCCCAACTAGCTCAGTTTGATGAAGAGTTGTACAAAGTGATTGGCAAGGGCTCGGAGAACAAGGGCGATAACAGTATAGACGAGAAATATCTAATTGCTACTTCTGAACAACCTATTGCTGCTTATCATAGGGATGAGTGGCTCCCTGAATCTGCATTACCAATACGGTAAATAATAAAAATTTATCTCATATTCTTTATATCAATTTTGGGGTCCAAATTACAGTAATCCTATAAAGCGAAATTGAGTGAAGCAATGAAACGTTATTAATCGCGTTCGTATTTTTATATAGCCTTTGATGTGGCAAAAAAAAGTGACAAGTTAATCCAAATCTTGGCAAACTGTATATATATAATATATACATGATTGATTATAAACAGGTATGCAGGTTTGTCCACATGCTTCAGACAAGAGGCAGGCTCCCACGGTCGCGACACACGCGGTATATTCAGAGTACATCAATTTGAAAAGGTATATTTTGAAAAAAAAAACTAAAGATTTTTAAGGCTTACTGTTTAGATAAATTGATATTGAACTATTATCATGTTAATAGGTAGAACAATTTGTTCTGACCTCGCCGCACGACAACAAATCATGGGAGATGATGGAAGAGATGATAACAAATGCAGAGAACTTCTATAAGACTCTTGGCATTCCTTACCGGGTGGTGAACATAGTGTCTGGAGCACTTAACCATGCAGCTTCTAAGAAGCTGGACTTGGAGGCTTGGTTCCCTGGTTCGGGAGCATTTAGGGAGCTGGTCTCTTGCAGTAATTGCTTGGAGTACCAAGCAAGGAGGTTGCTTGTAAGGTAAGATAAACTTCAGATTAAAATAAAAAAGTTTATAGATTTTAAATTAATAATTACCACTTCTGTTGTAAAACATAATATTCTCATATGCTTGCAACTATTACTAATATATTATTTTTAAATAGTTTGTTATTAATTTGCTGTTGCATCCATTTAAATTATTTGACATGTCACCCCAACTTCCAAATCATTGCTCTGTTTAATGTTAACAAATAAAGATATAGATTTGATATATACCTAGGTATGGACAAACAAAGAAAATGAACGCAGCCACTGAGTACGTGCATATGCTGAACGCGACCATGTGCGCTACCACGCGCGTCATCTGCGCGCTGCTCGAGGTGCATCAGACTGAAGAGGGCATTCAGGTATACTAGCTTTACTTGTAAATTTATATATTCATGTGTCTTTTTTACCTACCAGTTTAATTAAGTTTTTATAGCATTTACAATTCCCTTTCAACAGTTTGTACACTTACTCGTACCTTAAAGGAAAAATCTTCATAATTAAGCTTAGTTGTATAATTATAAAGGTATACCACGTTTTATAATAACGTCATTGTATTATAAGTTGTGGCATAATTTTAAAATAATAATAGGTTTGGAACCCTTGATGGGCAAGTCCTTCATGCACTTGTTTGCATAAATTCATGGAATACATTGTATATGTATTACATAATTGACAGGTTATTAATTCTTATTAATTTTGTTTAGATACCAGAAGCTATTAAACCATGGATGCCAGAACAGTATCAAGATATGATACCATTTGTTAAACCAGCTCCTATTGACTTGGAAGCTGCAGCTGCTGCGAAAAAGGGAAAGAAGAAATAATTGCTTCAAAAATACTCATTCCTCAGACGCATTTCATTTATATTTTGCTAAGATTGAGTGTAATATTTATAATATATGTTAAATAAATTTTTATTTTGTGCCTGATATGGCTTTTAACTTAAGTGTAGGAACAATTCCCAGGGTACGAATCAACAACTTTAGTTGCACTTAAGTACCCAAAACACTAGTGTTCTGCATGCACTCTTCTGCAATAGTAATTGTACAATATAATTTTATAAAACGAAAATTAATATAGCGTATCAGCTCTTTGGTGAACTATCCGCGGATGGTGCTATTTTCACTGAACTCGTGAACAAGCACTACAGAAATATTTGAACACAAAATTATTAAACATTTTTGCTTACAACGTAAAAACGATTTTTTGTGTATTTGGCACTAATGATATTTTTTCTTGTCAAGACACTAAAAGAATATTCTAGAAAGATATGTTATTTTAGAATGTGTTAAAATACTTTTGTAATCGACAGTGTCAGTATTATCCAGCAAGTAAAATTCAAGTTCTATAGTTACAAAAATGAAAAACAAAGAAATATTGTATTTCAAAGTTTATTGGGACAAAATTAACTTCTAGTTTCCATTATGCACACTTAATCTAGATAATAATATTTATATTACATTGTTGTCACTAATTTTCAGACCATTTATCACTATATATTTTTTAATTTACTTCCAACTACAAATGATTTAAGTTACATATTTTCTGTAACATTTATAAAAGCCAGTATTCATATGAAATTGAAAGAAGAATGTTGTAACAACTACCTACAAGTAATACAAACAACAAAATTTAAGAACAGTTTAAAGTAAAATATTATTATTTCTATAGATAAATATTAAATCATTTTAAATTATGACAGTCAAATATGTACATTTGTGATTAAATATGGCAATGTTAGAGGCCTTTTTTGTTCTTTATACTTAAGGAAAATTTATATTAAAAAAATTAGAGCAAAAGCATAGTGAAGCTGTTTACTATGGTAGGTGAAAAAAATATTTTGACCTTAATAAAGACTAAAGAGCTACTCCACATTACAATATCATATAATAAGCTATTACAAAAATATTTGTATAACTTAATTAGCCATAAAATTAAAAATTTTTTAAAGAAAGTAAGAAATAAGAATGGCCCAGTCGAAAAGTTGCACCCTGTTTTCAGATCATAATCGACAAATATTTTAACCAACAAAATTAATATTTTGACATACATATTTAGTAGTGGAAAAAAAACAAATAACCAAATAAAATATATGCTTGGTAAAAACAATATGCACAGGGATTATTCACTCCTACTTTTACTGTATGCAAAATATTGATAAAAATAGAACATTCCACAACTCCATCCAGCCTTTTGAGTCCTTTAAGTCTTATTGTCTAGTTTTACAAAATCTCATTACCACTTTACTATTGGTTATTATTTGTATTTAAAATTTATTAACAACCCATAGATACATTGGGTATGTAATTATAATTAAATAAGTTGAATATAAAATTATGCTAAAATGCACATGCTTGCATTACATGGATACATTTGAGAAAATAATCTTTCATCAGGGACTTAAACATAATAGTTAAAAGTGAAATTTCTTATATAAATAAGCTATATATAACAAACTGAAGTGAAAATTGTGAACCTACAATTTTGCACACTATGTATACAAGCCCAGCTTATCAAGAAAATTTAATGCAATATTATTACATAGATAACAATATATTAACAGACAAACAACATTATTCCTTTCTCATTAACAAGCTAATTGGGCCTTCTGCCTACACTTATGCATTAAAGCTCTCAATGTAAACTGACGACGAGCAAGAGTGCGTACTTGTTTCAAAAATGTATCCAAATCAATTACCTCCTTACGTAAAGCTTCGCCCATATAATAAATAGCATCTTCAAGTGTTGCTTCCTCAGCAAATGCATTTAACAGCTGGGAATATAAAGGAGCCGTAGTCACTACAGCCTCATCTACATCAACACCTTCCTGTTCTCCCAATCTCTCAACAGCAGTTTGTAATTCCTTTTCTTTTTCTTGTAAGATTGCTACATTCTTGTCCAAGTCTGCCCTTTCTCTCTGTAATCTGGACAAAATATCCTCAAGCCTTGTTTTTCCTTCACGAAGCTCCTGTTGAGTTCTACGTAATGTTTCTAATTCAGCTTGTGACTGTTGAGATTGCTCTTTAAGCCTTCTTCTTAGTTTATCTTCAACTGCAGATAGCAAAGAGGCTTTTATATGCTCCTCTGTGATAGTACCTCCAGCAACATCAGGAGTTGGACCATAGCTAGTAGATGGTGGATAGGGAGAAGTATTTGCAGGTTGCGGGTATGGGGTGCCATTCATGCTTGGCATGCCAGGGTATGGAGTGCCAAAATTAGGATATGGCAGATTAGATGCTGCAGGGTAAGGAGTTACTGTTGGCTGAGCTTGTTGATACATAGGATATGGAAAAGGAGTAGGTTGAGACATGGGACCAGTTGGGTAGGGAAGGCGAACCTCATTGCGTGGTTTAGTATATACCGGCGGTAATTCAGCGAAGGCTGTGATCATACACTGCACCAAATTCTGCAATGAAGAACTGTTTGGATTCCACTCATGCAAATAGGGTAAATACACTTTACCATTGCTATCCACATATTTTGATATCTTTATTGACATATCCGCAGTAGGCTTAACAAAGCATAATGGTGCGTTTTGTGGATGAGTGTCCATCAGCCAAATACAAACAGGTATGTTGTACATTGCACCTTTGTAAGTAATAGGAATAGTACCTTCTAGATTTAACAAATCTTTTCTAGCTCCGTTATTAAACACAAAAGCTTCCAATCGAAACGTTAAGCTTCGATACAATTGTATCAAACTGCTTACCTCTTTGGAGGTATAATCACGATGCTTATATTTTGTTAGGCATTGTTTTAACACATTTTCATCGAAACCCATCTTGGAAAAGATATGCTACTTAGTAGTCACGACTGTAAGCTAAAGGATATAACTATGATCTTAATAATCCCACTGCACCGAACTATTATCTGATTTATGATTATGAATTTGTCATCACAGGAAAATGATTCAACTGACGGATACAAAATTACAATTAAAACTTAAAACCCATTGACATTGACAGCCAACACAGGGTAAAATATTTTTTATTTTACTCATTACTGTGTTGGTTGTCATTGGACATTGTTGACGTACGTATAAAAATTTATCTAAAAGCTTTTTATAAGCTAGTGATTCTCAACCGCGGCACTTTTGTGTGCCACCAAATTTTGCAAATATATAATAATGTATAGAACAGACCATTACGTGACTCTCGCGGCCAAATTTTAAAATCGTTAAATAAGCGCAACAAAAAAAGGTTGAGAATCACCGCTATAAGCAATCATAACTCATAAGTTTAAATTCTTTTAAATAGAAATATAAAATTGTAATAATATAATATCTATAATTATTATCTCCCTAGATATTATTATTATTTATTCTGTTGGTTTGCTGAAACCACTTCTTGGTCAACTTATTAAAATATAACATGAATCTGCTAAAGAATATATTCAGTATTATATCGTTTCGGTATTCCGGCATACGAATATAAATATAAGTTTTTAAATAGAATAAGAATTCAATTTTTGTCATGTTTAATACTCCATGGTAGAGTTTAGGTTACAACTAGCGACCCGCCCCTGCTTCGCACGGGTGCAAGTTGCAACTACAGAATGTCCTCACTCCTCATATAGTACGCGTCACGAATCTTTAGCGCTGAACGAAACCTGCGCAGAAGTCAAAAATAAGGTATCGAGGTAAGGGCGCGTGATCGTCGGGTGCGCGAGCGTTGATTGGTTGTCCCAGTCGTGTTGTCTTTCTCGCACCAATACGTCAATTACGAGCGCGATTCTACCGATGCGCAGCTATTCT
>DWAJ01003091.1:0-15603 GCA_018238005.1 Eurema mandarina
TTCATTTCACATTTGATTTTGTTAAGTTCATAGATACCGAGAATCCTGTTGACCTTATTGTACAGAAACCGCCCTAAACAGCAAAAGAAACGCTTAGAAAATATGCATTTAACATTATGTAAAATAGTCTGCATTCTGTAGAAAAAAAAGATACATTTAGGGCATATACAATAGACGTTGTATGATAGGATATAAGAAAATATTGACTAATACTTTTAAATAACAAAAACATCAAAAAGTTTCCCATACTATGACTCAGTAAATGCTGGAGCTGTAAATTGATCATTACGTAGATATTCGGTAACGCATTCTAAGTAAAGAATTTTTCTTAAATCGCTCAACGTTACCCCATTTCCAAAAATAGTAAAGATATACTTTTCAAACAAAAAAAAACCGCATTAAAATCGGACCATCCGCTTGGGAGCTACTTTGACTACACACTGACACACATACACAGACACGTCAAACTTAAAACACCCCGTCGTTTTTGCGTCGGGGGTTAAAAACCGTTGACACTCCAAACCTGAACAACAATTTAAACTTTCTTAAACAAGTATAATATATACGGAACCGCGTAGTGGATAGCAAGGGGGGGTTGAGGTGTGAGGAGAAGGGAGAGGGGAGGGGGGAGGTGGTTGTGTGAAGCCGGTAATCGAGACAAACGCGAGTTGGCTTTGATGCACGTTGTTTGATCTTATTGCTCTGATTCTACTTGTTGTTTGGACCCACCTCATAATTACTTTTGTCTTTTGTTGCCGGAATGTTTCGCTCCCGGAAGAATAATATTATAGTCCAGGGGTTCTTAAACCATCAAAAGTACTTACGAGAAGAGGATTATTCTCGAAAGTTCCTTTCCCCTATGCTTCAAATTCTGCTTAGAATCAGATGGTACTATCCTCGTATATAAAACCGGTGTCAACAAATTACATATTTTCTACCCCTGCATATGTATGTACGAGACAGGTTTCAGGATGACCATGACTACTCTGAGTGACACGCCGTAGAAGAAGAATATGTATGAAGTACAGTAGACGTACATGTGTACGTCCCACCCATGTCCATCTATTATTCCCTTTTGTCTTATCTATTCTATACATATAATAAAAATGAAGATATATGAGAAAAAATATTATAGGAGACCTTTATTAACGCAATAGAACCCAAAACAATGATTTTTGAAATTTTTGTCTGTTTGTCTGTTTGTTGGTGCACGCTTATATCAGAAACGGCTTATCCCATCTAGATGGGGTTTTCAATGATATATTGTGGTAAGCTTCACTTAACATTTAGTGTTTAATTCATGTCAATCAGTTGTTAAATAAAAAAGTTATGGCAATTTAAAGAATCACGTTGAACTCGCAGAACGTTTGTTGGTGCGGGTTAGGCATTTTCAAAAATGCTGCCCAAAGTCACTTTTCTACGCGGGCAAAGTCGCTGGCACAGCTAGTATTGTATAAATTGTATTAATTTTAGTACGCGTCATTTATATTTAGCGATTGACGAGAATAGCTGAGAATCGGTAGATTCGCGCTCGTAATTGTCATATTGGTACGAGAAAGACAACGCGACTGGGACAACCAATCAACGCTCGCGCACCCGACGATCACGCGCCCCGCGCCCCGTGCCGCTACCTCGATACCCTATTTTTGACTTCTGCGCAGGTTTCGTTCAGCGCTAAACATTCGTGACGCGTACTATACAGGTATGTATTATGCCACCTCTTAAAGGACGGCAAAGATATTTATCCAGCCTTTGCCTTGAGATTTATGGCCAGGAGGTCACTCACAATCATACGAGCCTCCTGCTCTGGTACCCGCTTGAGCAAACAGTAAGAATTCCTAAACATTTACAAATTAAATTTTATTAATGAAAGTTATCTAAATGATTACGATCCCTTCGCATTTAATTTACCGACCCCACTATAAGAAGCCCTGGAGTAGTACAAACATACATTTGCTTATTATATCAAACCTATTGTCTAATTATCTGAATATGTTAGTAACTAAAATGAGGTTAGCATCGAATTTCATAATGATCGGATGGCCTGGAACAACGAACAATAGAACGTTCAGACGTCCTATTAACCTGTATGAAAACCAGTACAGTTGCCTGCAGAAGTTGATAAACAAGTTCAAAATTACAGCAACTATCAAAGGCTTATATTATAGTTCGTGATTAGAAGAAAATTTCTCTTTCTGCCATTATATTACTTATAAGGGTTTTGAAAACTTCATTCATCAATTCAACAGTCGGCTAAAAAAACAAACAAGTAAAACAATAAGTGTTTGTTTGGTTAAATCGAATTCGTATAGATTGTTGTAGCATTTACTTGGTACCGACTTTATTTATTATAAAAAAAAGTAATAAATCATTTCTTTATACTAAATGAAAATTACTTAGTGGGAACCAATTTTTTTTTTGCTTTTTAGTTCGAGGTCGGTTTATTTTTGTTAAAAATTATTTTATTGAAAGTCACTAGCAACATCATTCTATCTCACGACATTTAATATTAAAATAATACTTTGATCATAAGACTATTTGTTAAAGTCAATACAATTTTATAATCAACAGTACCAGGGTACCATAAAAGAATCGCAGAATAAGATCAGAATTAAACACAAAAGTATACAGTCTTCAACTAATATCTAATGATGTAAAGCCTTTGAAGTCGGATGCGGGCTCAAAGACAATCTATAGGTAAATTGATTTCACTTTAAATCTTATTTGAGCCGTCAGTTCAAGCTAACGCTTTCAAAGGAATTTATCTATGCTTGAGTCATTTAAATTCGAACGAAATAAATGAGCAGTAAGTAGTTTTATTTGATGGAGGCACTAGTTAGTTGTTGCCGGAGTTTGAAAATAACTAGCAGATACATTTCTCATCATACAACATGTTAAAATTATACTAAAAAACATAGTTTGTAAAAACAATAAAACGCATACACAATTTAGGAATACGCCGAACTAATAGTATGTGCGTTGTGCTCATCAACAGAGAGTGAGAGAGAAAGAGAGACTTTAATTTAATAATCCTAATTATAAACTAAATTTCAGCCATATAAACTCATCAATATAAGTTTTAACGTGAAAGGAGAACAAACACATTCACAAAACTTAGAGTCTACAATACAAGTAAGAAAGTTTCTGAAATGCCAATTCAAGCTGATAAGATTAGAGCATTTCAAACATTAATATAATTTAAGCAAAGCTAATAAAATTGAAATTAATCTCCGTTCTAATACGACTGCCTTTTTCAACTCAGACATATTGAGACAAAATTAAATTTGAAGACAGCTATTCGGCAATTTGGTTTGCCAATATACGTCTTTCAGCGTACTTCGAATAGGATAAAAGAACGTTTGAAATATGTTAATATTTGTATATTTAATTTCCAAAATGTATGTTTACACTATAACTTCTTCAACTGCATAAATTGAATCATTATATTATTTTGGGTATTCTTGATGGTCAGAATAAGATTAATATATAAGAAAGTAAAACGAGCAACGCCTCACCGTTTCTCCCGCGTAGCTATAACAAGGTATTTTAGCATAACAAACAATAGCTTATAAACTATAAATATCCTGATGATTGTAACCCTCACAAACTAAGTCTTAAAATCCAACCCTCAATTCCAGAAACTAGCGCTTTCAAACAAAGTCTTCAGCTTTATAAGTCGGTATTAATTTAGGTCCCATATGAAACTCGTGTTAGTTTTAGTGACGTTGAACTCATTGAAGCCACAAAACTACAAACATTATATAAACGGTCGCCAATAACGCTGGTCTGGAATTATGTGGTTGCGACTGTACTCGCTCCGCCGTCGACGATTACCGCGAAATGTCACTGTATGACAGATAGCATTCAAAACTGATTAACTCCTGTAGTTAAGTCCTTGTTATTCTATACAAGTGTCTGATAAAGCAATACCTTTGAAGCAGTTATTAGAAAACTAAGAAAGGTAAATTTGGCAGTTAATTCACGAAATTGCAAGTTTTTAATGAGTATCACGGTCTAGTTAACTAGTATATTTTACACAATTGATATATAATATATTTCAATAATAAAAGATTATATGAGTGTCGTGATGAGAGGGCAACAAATCATATTTTTGGTAATTTTCAATATATATGAAACAACACTAAATCAATGAAAAAATATTTAAAAATTCCGTATGTGAGTGTATTCTATTCTCTCCTCCGAAAACGATAAATTCTACAGAAAAATGCTAAAGATATTTTTTGTAGACAATTTCACGACAAACAATTTTTATAATGACCTTTGTTGACCTTTAAGCAATAGGTCGCGAGATATTTGCGAAAAACTGATTAGACTGACACACACAACGATAATGTCCCCTATTGATGCTCGAGCAGATTTGCTCGCTTTTTTTAAATCTTCATAGAAACATTCATTATTACAAATAAGTCTCTTATTTAAATTATTTAATAAGACGATTGAATATTACTCAAAACGATTTTAAATCTATTTGATTTATATCAACATTATATAAATATTTAAACTATATATAAGAAATGAGAACGAACGTTTTTGTTTTTAATTCAAAAGAAACAAACCAAATCAAATCAAATCAAATGATTTACGATTTTACCAGTATACCATACTCATAGAGGAAAATGTTCACGGTCTATTCGTTACGGGTACGTGGTCAAACGTTGTGTAATAGCCGCTAATATAGCAAAGGTTACATACACGTAATTGTTTTTGTATGGCAAGCGCGATAAAGTGCAATCGAATGATACATTCTCGATTTGTTTAAGTTTCTTGTATTAAAATCCCTCAGATAGATATAATATTTCATAGTTACTGATAATTAACGACGATGATCTCCAAAACAGATTGTCTGATGTAAAACACATTTAAGAAAAAAAATACATATTATTATGTTTGCTTTATAATAATACTTGTTTGAAGGAGATTGTCCAAAGTTTATGCAGTTTCTGTTGATACATATGATAATCAATATTTTATGGTTTCAAATGTTGACGCATAACATAATTTAATACTGTTTAATATAAATTTAGACGTGGTTAAATTAACCTGGTTCAAAACTATGAGGTAGTTTAATACTTTCGTCTCCTGGTATTGTCGTGACTCGTCATAATTTACAGAACCATCTGTAAATAATAGTCAAGTACACAGTTGAAATGAAATTTTGAAACCCAAAGATGACATTACCTAACTAATCTCTTCAAGGTGCATTAAAACATTTGATTTTTGTATAGTGTGGAAATCCTCATAAAATACCCATAGGCCTCGGGGAACGGACGAGTTGTCGGACTTCTTCCGACCAAAACCACACTGTGTTCCGTCTCATCGCTGCGGGTTGGAGTCAGAGGCACCTTCGGAACCAGGCACCACGTCACGGAAGGGTCTGCCTTCCGTGACGTGTATGATCTACAAATATTACTATATTCCTGTGGTTTGAATTCCAGTAATTAGCTAAACTGTAAAACCTTTTTGAATTAAGCTTATTGGTTATAGCACATAGTACAATCAAATGGCTTCATATTTTGCAGAAAACTTTAATCCATGATAACATTTGCCATAGAAAATTGTTTTGAATGCGTTGTAAGGAGTATTTAAATCTTTTTCTACACAGGCAGATGAGTTCTTCGTTAGTAACCAGTATTTACTTTGAGCAATAATTATACCATGATCGACGTAAGTCGTAACCTACTTATTAATATGCTGTTTAAAATTGATATTGAATGTTGCCCACCTTTTTTGAAACTATGTAATTAAACTCTATGTGTTTGGGCGTTTGCCAAAAAGATAATATTGTTACGACAAACGTTTGAAGAATATAAGAATATTATTGGTGGAAAAAGAGCATACGATCTTTTTACATAACAAAGTCGTTTTTTTTACACCGCATATAACGCGAAAACAGGTTGACTGATTATAGCAAACTTTACTTTGTTACATTAGACCACGATTAAAAAAAAACCATGAAAAGTTTCACCCGCGTAAAACGTCGGGGTTAAGTATAAAAAATGTTTTTAACTAAACTTATAAAATAATAGTTTATAAATGAAATCCACGCAACTGTTTTCCAAGATGTACCATTATGCAGAACGAAACGTGTAAATATGATTTAATAAGTAATTTATGCAAAATAAAACCCTACAATGCACACGTACAAACATTATCCACATCCAATGGCAAATTAACAATGAGCTGGCGCACCTACAATCGACATCAAGTATCAATAAAATTAGATTTAGTAATCAGTTGTAACCCATACTTTCCGCTTTACGCAGCAATTATTTCCTTTGAAAATAAATTATTTAATAATAAGTTGAAAACACTCCGGGAATACGGACTGGGAGTTTTAGCTCGAAGTATGGATAACCAAGGATTTATTGTAGACGATTCAACGTTGGAAGACATACCAATTCATGAAGATATTAGTTGTTGTGATATTCGAACTCTTCGCAAGAGCTTTTCAACTATATCTGATACGGATTCGGAATCTATTCAATATGAAATGTAAGTACAGCAATAACTGTTTATTATTATAACTATTAGTCAAACACGTGATTAAATATTCATGGTGTTGTTAAATTAAGTCTCACATAAAATTTTGTTTAAATTTTATGTTCCGTTTAAGATAATTAGGAAAATGCGACCAAGGATTCATAAGCCTGTATGTTAAGCTATTTGGCGATTTGTGTTTAAACTATGATAGTTTGAGACACATTTTAAAAACTATAAAATAAATACAATACTCTTACAGGATATATGAGTCAGGTTGCTACAACGTTACTTCACGGTTTATTAATTAAATTGTTCTTCTGATAGAAATATTTTAATGAGAAATTTATTACGCGTAATTTATATGTTTATTTAAAAATACATAGGGCATGTGTTACAAAATAATAATACCTTGTAAATATTTAAAGAAACATGACTATTTAAATATTAATAATAAACATTTTTGCGAAAGAATATAGAACTTTACTACATACAGGAGACAATTTTTAGGAAAAAATATTTGTGTATAAATAATAAAAGTATTGATTCAATCTACTCAAATCAAACATTTTTCTTATGTAAATGATAGTTGATTTTTATTATATTTATTTTTGCTGATTTTAAATATAAAAGAATTAGTAAGTAGGTATATGAAATAGATAAAAATAAAAGTACATCATATATACTATATCACTATCTACATATATATCTAAAACAAAAATATAAATAAATATATACAAATAAAAGTTTCTCTCTATGATATGTATCATGATATCAATAACTCTTTTTCAAATGCTAGTTCGGCTGCATCGTCTGTCTGCCACATAGCTCGATTGTAAGGATATAGAAGGCTTCTAAAACATACTTGACGTACTTAACGTAATATGCTGTATCCCCAAGATGGGGCAGAGGGCGTCCACAATGCGTCGCTATCCCGTTTTGTCAAAAAACAGCCGATCTGCTCACAGCGAATCAGTTTGTATTAGCTTATATTCACTTAATTATAAATAGCAATAGAAACTGTATTTTACCTTCTAAGTTAGGTTTACTGTTAATATTTTTTTTATTTAATATATTTTTTATGCCTGCGTTGTAAAAACGTAACAAAGATTGGAAAGGTAAGTTAAAGATCTATAAATATTTGTGTAGCTCAGCTTGTCTACTTGCTATGGCGATTAGACTATACAATTTGGTCTGGGGTGGAACCGCAAGAATACCTTAACCGCTGGGGTCAGCCAATTTAAGCATGGCTTGGCCGTTTATGTATAGACTATAACAAAATATACCCATTCGCGCAGTAAAGAGATTTAGGTAGTTTTGATTAAATGAATATGTACTTTATTATATTTTTAGCTGCTGCTATTTTTGCAGTTTTATAGGCTAACTTCTATATTCTTATAACAATAAAATGAATAAATTTGTATACGACCTCCTTTAAGTTAAGTTAAGTTTTTATTACATTAATTTAAAATATTAGATTTCTAATTCGATTCATTAGGTACCTAACTCTGAAATGAATAGAAAATTTCGATTAAAATACATTTGGTGTGAAGTGCGACACCTTCATAAATGGTTGGAATTCAGATTGTTCTAATATATCAGCTACAATGAATTAAGTACTGAAGTTTGCATCGAGATGGCGTTGTTATCAATTCGAAATGACAAAATAACTAAAAAGAAAGTCTTTCAATATAAAACAATGATGTTTTATTGTGGTGTTTATCAGTCTATATGTATCTTCACACCCATTATCATAAAGAAGAAAAGTTATTAATTGTTGTGTACGTTTAAACGGTTCAAAGTAATACGGTGTAATGAATTATCGATGATTTATAGGTTCCTTAAAAATGTATTTTTTTTTATTTAAATGTTTATGTTACTAGATGTATTTTAACAACGAGATCTTTTTGACAAAGTGTATATCGTCATAATTTTTTCGTTAAACGAAACGTTGAAAAACTAACCAATGCGCGGTCTTTGGTGAACGCAGGACGTTTGTTGTTTGCCAGTCCTTTGACAGGTGACAGCTGACTTTTATGATCTATATTTTATGCCATTTGAGACTTGTTTCTGGTCAGTTTAGGTAATAGTACGGGTGTGTTGATAACATTGCATCGGTGCAGAATTGTATTAAAACAATTGCGCTTTTTTATAATCGTCTATTAGAACAGCAATTATTTTTTACATTTTATTTGAAAAGGTAAGTAATTATATTATCTTACATAATTTTTTCAGTCGTTGAATGTCAGCGACCAGTTTTCCCCGAATAAATTGTTGCATCAAACTTATGAAAAGTTTTCGCGACGTCATTGAAAATTCGAAAAATAATTTTATCATTTAATTTACGACTACATATTTTAAAATAATTAAAAATTATAATAATTTTTCTTACGTTTGTTTACCGATACAATAATTACATTATTTTTTTCTACTTTTAGAACAAGTGTGGATTGCGGAAAATAATAATGTATTGTTTCGAAGAAACTGTCCTTCTGAGGTATGTTTTTATTTTTTAAATTTTGTTACCTAATAAGCTAAAAATAAACAAATGTAATATTGTTATTTGGTGCATTCACGGTATTCACTATTCACCTATTCATAAATCATAATATTCTTAAGACTGACACTTTCGGTCAGGAGTCAAATGTATAAAATCATACCATCCAGTATTAAATTATTTTATTTGGAGATATAATTTTTATAAAATTATGTATTTCTGAGGTAATTAATTTCTCTACTGTAATGTTTGTGAATTAGTAAAATCCCAATTCTACCATATTTTTTTTGTCGTTAATAATACATAGAAATTTACAAATATCTACCATAAATAGCAAAATAACAAATACCTAGACTCAGGTTTTAATCTAGTAAGACTATGAAACACTACTTTTTATAAATTTGAAGTCAATGTTCAAAAAACGGACAATATAAATAAAAAATACCTACTAGCATCAAAATAAAAAAAATCTGTATTTTTTATTTTATTTGTTTAAAGATGACGTCACTACACAACTCGCAATTTAAATGATATTAATCTTTAGGCTACCACCTAAAGATACAATAGCAACAGCAATATCATTAAAACCCATGTCATTTAAGTATTAGAATAATTATAGTACCTACTACAATATTTTAATAAAGTTATTTTAAAAATGCATTAGGTACAGGTTTCAAAACAACTTAATAATTTATTAACTATTTCTAGTCACATAAAACCTTGTTGACACTAGTACATAGGTACGTATTATACTCGTAGTATAAGTTTAGTTGCGTATCACGTATAATTTTCTAGAGCTGATTTTGAACAAAAGTTTGGATAGACGTTTATTGCAAGTGTCGAAACGTACATCGTAAAGCCAATCCTAATTGGTACATAAATTGGTAATAGTTAAGTGAATTAGTAAAAGTGTCAGATAAAAACAAATTTGAGAAGTGTCAAAGGACACCCGGACGGATCGTAGTTTCTTTCGATTAATTAGTGAGGGAATTGTAATAAAATAATAGAAAGACATAAAAGAAATGAACGTAACTGGCTTACATACTATGAGAGAGAGGGTGAGAGTGAAAGAGACAGACAGAAAAACACGCGCACTTTGCACGGCGCTCAACTATTTAACCTTTGGTCTTATTTTTTTCCGTCTTGCGAAAGGGGGATCCTTATTCCCCCTTTCGGGAAAAAAGCGCGGTAAGGAACTTTATTGGTATTTTATACAAATACCTATTAATGAAGATCTAAACGTCTTTTAAGAGACATGAAGTAGGTATTAAATATAGAAAGGCAGTATGTGGGCCTTTAATTGAAATAAAACCTTTGTCTTAGTTTGTGGTTGTACAAATCAAATCAGGTCAAATAAAATAACATATCGTAAATTTCTTATTTTTTAATAGGACGCAAAATATGGTAAGTATTTTTCGTGAAAGAACGAATCAAAACCCAGGGGGTTTTGGTCGGTAGAAGTCCGACATAAGACATGATCCTGTCCTACCGGCTTACACTATATAGCCCGAGTTTGCGTTACATAATATAAACGCTACAAATTCAAAACTTTGATGAACATGCTTACGCTATGGTAGCTTGCATAGTTGACATTTGGAATTGTTTTACAGTAGTTTGAATATGGCGGCTTAGAGTTGAGAAATGTGATCTTATTATAAACTATGAAACCTATATCAAAGTGGGCCAAGCATAACATAACATTCTTTTTGTGTGAACTTAGTAAGCTCTGTTGTTTTGATTTTAAATATATATACATCTCCTTAACTGTAAATGTGATCTAATTAACTGTTAAAGATACGATTATGTTATTCTTAGTGTTCAAGACATAGACCGTGGTTGGATCATTTTAATTTTGACATTTCAAGTTGTTGGTTGTATTGGTGTGACTGTGTATTGGTGTTGGAAAATGATGTAAGTGATTTTTCTTCTTTTTTAACCAATGAATTGTTTTCCATTTGATTATATTTTCGAGTTTATAGCAAAAACGCCACGGGGGATTTTATTCAGTGTTTGTTACGTAAGACTAAGACTTGGTACTTTTCGAGCCCTATGGCTACTTGTTTCCATATAATAATTAGTGTACACAGTACATACAGACCCTTTAATAGTGTATTATCGTGCGTTCGTAGCACGCTCGTTGGCAAATTGGAGGTACTTTCTGTTCACGTGCTGGCGAGCTGCCAAGAGACCCGGTCGATTCGACCCGTAAAGCGGGACACCAGACTGACATTACTGTACTACATTCGATGTACTTGCTATGTATATATTCGTCAATATTATGTAGTTTTTCTTGTGACTTAAATTGTAAAGTCCGTGTTAATCGAATGAGAGGTTTCGATATATTCATACCACCTGGGGACCAAACGAAATGGTGGTCTTAATGGGTTTATTTTTGGTACAAAATAATTATTTAAACATTTCCCTTTGAAGTTATATTTAACCAAGTTTAAAAAGGTAAATATATCTTAACAAATTACTAAAATTCCCTTAACAGTCCAGTGGAATATATTAGGTATTAACTATCCAGCATACCTAAATACATAAAAAGCATGGTGATAAGATTTTTTTGGTTGCATTTTACAGATAAATATAGGAATCGCCGTGGAACTGATTCACAATCTACAATTTTCCCTCCGTATTTTTTGTTCTAGGTTTACCTTTCCATAACAAAGAACTTGGTCGTTGGCTAGTCTTCATCATACTGTTAATATATATAGTTTTTAACAGTATGAGGTCAATTGTCACATGATCAACATAATTGGCGATACTGAATGGCAACAATTTACTAAAGTAGGCTTTACCTAAATTTAAATATATCACTTAAGAGTTTGAATATTTATGAGGTACCAAAAACTCTTGGCTATTTGATCATTGGCTAAAGACTCTAAAATTATTAAGATTTTCTTGTCATTTATCGACCTACGAAATCCCACATAATGTGCTATTTCCTTTCTAAGATATAAATAGAATTTAGTAAAAAGAAATATTAGATATTTTGCTAACCATAGCGATATTCATACTGGTAATATATTCTATGTAGCAATATATGAAGTTTACTTGGTGTGAAGAATTTCCGACGTAATAGCAATGTATTTTTAAAGCAAGCAACGCTTTCCAAATAGCGAACAGCCTAACAATGCCTGACCATAACTGGACAGAGAAGATAGAGGCTTTAAAGTATTATTTGGTGCACAATCGTCGGCTTCAAAATTGGCTTGCGAAGTGTATTGGCGCACTAGTAGGTCAAAAGATCGGTCATATGAACACAAAAACATGCACATAGCCTACACATTTAGTGCTATTACCCTTAAACATGAACTTATTATATTTATATCTAAAAACCCTCTACAAAACTTCAATTGTGCCACACTTCATATATATTTGACCTATAATAATTCCTTTAATAGGAGCGAGATTCCATCTACAAGGCGATTCAGCAACCACCTCTGTTTCGAACTACATATCAACACTGATCGTGGAAGAATCCTCGTGGCAGTCCAAGGGGACACAATGAAACCAGCTATCGTCACTTACCATGATCTTGGACTCAACTGTAAGTTAAGATTTGGCTTTCACCGCTTTTTGTGTGCGTTGCGTAATTCATAAGTATGTTACTCACTAAATAAGGTCATCAAAGTAGAGACATTAATTCAGGTTAATCTGTGAGAAGAAAAAATCCCAATTAGCACTACTTATTACTCAATAAGGCATCGTAATTATTTTTTATATTATTGAATCTCTCACGAGAATTTACTATGTTAGTTATAATAATCAGAGCCCGGAGACCCAATTCTCGCAATCCAATCAAACGATTCTATTTTTCTACTTCTGTCAAGGGGGACAAAGCAATAATAAACGTTTCGGCTATTCAAACGTCCGTTCGTTTTTTGTAAGGAGGAAAATGCTTTTTGTTGTACATTCACGTTTATATTTCTGTGCATAAGTTAAATGTTGTTTTATCATTAATTTTTATGAATGTCACGTTGATTCAATTTCTATAGAAATTCTTGTTATATAACATAAGGATTTTGAGAAGACGCTAGCTTTAAGCGCTAAAGGCTTACAGATAAAAATGACGAATTAAAGGGAGTAGATGTGGTAATTAGTTTGTGACTATGTAAAAAGACTATACTGGCCATTCATATTTTTAATAACACAAATACTATTACCTTTTTAATTAATGAGCTATATTGTTAAGATACTATTCATAATACAACAAACATTAACGATCCTTTAAAGAAAATATAGGTCATGTTTGCAAAATAAATTGCACTTATGTAGGCAGTGTGCTTTGGAGAAGTGACATACAATTTAAAACGATGCAAAGAAAAGAAAATGTAACGAGAAATACATATTGAATCACGCTTCCATAAACTAGTGACTGCTTGAATATTTTAGGCGCAAATATTTTAAGTCATTTAGTTTCTTCTAGTCATTGCCGCAAGCTATAAAGGAGCCCTATAAACTTTAAGGCTTTGTTGAATTCTCATTGCTGCCTATTTTTTTTAATACACCTCTTTTAATTAAAGCATAATAGTATTTGTGTAACCTTTTTAATTACTCATAACACGGCGTCATCTAGTCAATTCTGTCAACAATCTTTTTAGACTTTTTCCCATTCTAATTAGGGCGGATTTTTAGAATTTTTAAAATTGTAGCGAAGAATTTTCCATATGGGTGCATCGTGTATTTAATGTTGAACGTTGAAACTTAAATATGTTCCGAATTGTTTTAGATTTCCACGTGCAGTTATAAAATTTGAAGCGTCCTACATACCAGTGTTTTATTTAAAAGGTTGTATTATTCCTAAAGGATTCATTTAATACGATTTAAATATCGAACAGCCTTAGTTAAATTAACAAAAAGAGTTTTTATATTACACGAGAAATTGGTCCAATTAATGAACGGTTCGATAGACTCGTCAATTAGTACGAGTATATAACGATTGTTTGTTAGTAATTAACCCATTGATTGTTCTGATCGGTATTCCAAAGCGTTCAATAACAAATTGCTCTTCAAATTATAGAAGCTTGTTCTGTATCAAATGCTAATTACATTTGCGGAACAGATGAGGCATGACAAGAGGGAGAATTTAGCTTTGCTATATTCATAAGTGTAGCCGAAGGCAATAAGACAGAAATGTTATATAAATTTACTTTTTTCATTAAGTAATTTGCGTCGCTACGCCGCTACGGATTTATTGCGCTGTCTCTTCCCCGTCGCTTTTAGTTTTCGTTAGAAAATTTCAAGACGATGGTTATGTAACATTCCGCGACCTTTTTGTGTTCGAGTCCACTGAAGGTACAATATACGCGTCTTCTATTTTGATTCTCTAGAAGTATTCCGAGTTATTTTTAGTATTCAAATTGCAGTATTTCAATCGTATAATTACCAATTTATAAGCAATGAAAAACGTGACCTACTGAACGAAAAGGCTAAGTGTACTCAAAACTACGATTTCAATGCTCAAAGGTGGTTATGAAAACGATTTAATCACGTCCTTAGCCGAGGCCACCACGGTCCCGTGCGTAAACTGTTTACACCCATTAATTTCATACACGACGTATTGAGATAAATGCTTATGTTGCACCTGAATCTTTCAAATTCTAAACAGCATATTATTATAGTTCTCGGAACTTAGGAAGAATATTTTGTTTGTTATGTAATTAATACAAATCATGTAATTAACAGTACATATAATGTACTTGAAAATGATTTTGGTGGAATAACATGATTTCACAATTTTGGATGTACAGTAATCCTACTCACATTGTAAAATAACGATTCCTTTTTTACATTAATGTTCAAAATTTTCTATGAAAACGAGAACTACTTAGTAGTAGGTATAAATTAATAATAATAATGAACGTGACTGTAAAAACAAAAAAAAAAATAGAAAGACTCTTAAAAATGTCCTATAACGTGTTTAACGTTATTTTACAATAACATATACATATAAATATTATAAAAATAAACTCTTAAAATATTTGCATAATTAGACAGTACCTACTACTACGCACGCAATGCTTGCGTTGAGTTAAAAGTATACGATTTTGCTTCTAGTAGCTAATAGTATGAGTAGTATTAGAAGAGAGATGAATAGATTCCATTTCCTTTCCATTGATATGGTTATTACTTATTATGAGACAGCTATTGGTAGTGGAGCCCAAGAGGGGATTCCGGGACTGTGAGAGGCGCGTCAGATTAATATACAGGGGGATTCCTTGTACCCGTTTAGGTACCTCCACCAAATATGAGCCCCGTATGTAGTGCCGCGCGTGTAGGATACACGATCAGATTAGTAAAAAAAAATTGATCATCAGACATTCTCGAGTCAGATTAAGGTAGGGTAGGTTAATTACACCCTGTTAAGAGTACATTCCACTAATCTGACAATTTGAGAGTGACGTAAAGACAGGGGAGGGCAGCAAAGTTGTAAAAAAACGTCATCTCGACATTCTCGAGCGTGGCTAATTTTTTTTTTATTTTGTAGTAAATAATCTCAGAATAACGAAAAACATATAATCTGACGATTTCCGCAAGCCGCAATAAAAAAAATCGTCGATAAAGTTAAATGCGTGCAGCTGTGTGATGCCTATATTTCTTTG
>DWAJ01003092.1:0-15600 GCA_018238005.1 Eurema mandarina
GAGTGGTAGGTTTGTATTTAGGAGAGCGAAGAGTATAGGATAGATAAACTAAGTCGTGAAAAGAGAAGGCATCAGCAGCACACTGACCATGCTTTGAAACAAAAGAAGGAGAAGACACTATCATAATGTCTAAAAGAGACGGAGAGCAGCCAGGAAAGAAGTGTGTGGCATTCGATGGAAGAATGTGAAGGTTAAAGGAGTTAGTAATATTTTTAAGCCTCTTAGCACGGTTATCATCTTTCAAAATGCATGTATTAAAGTCTCCCATCCTCCAGTATCCTCTGTTAAAAAAATAAAATACAAGGTGTATGACATACCTACAAAGTTTTTCTAACTTTGAAAAGTAAATCTTAAATTAAGAGAAGATATCCACTTTCTTGTTTATTTCATTTTATTATGATATAACACTAGCAGACCTATGACACTCAGCAACAATGTGGCTTTTTATTGGTGAAAGAATTTTTAAAATTGGTTCAGTAGATCCTGAGATGAGCCCTTACAATTTAACAAACACAAACTTTACTTCTTTATAATATTAGTATAGATTATCTAATACAATCAAAATTTCAACTAACTACAATGTCAGCTAAAAACATCTATACTTTACCCGTTTATTGGATTTATGGTAAATTTCTGTTGCTAAAAGTTTGAGCGGTCCACAATAAACACCTGACTTTGCTGTGAGATACCTTTCCATGGCATGGTATGTTTTTCCAGAATTTGTCGGACCAGCATGGAACACTATTTTTCTATTCATATTGCGAGCTTGTGGATACCTGAACCAATGAAAATGTTTCATTTTTGTATAGCTAAGTGATAAATGTTTAGACTTCTAGATTAAATATATACTATGATGAACTCTAACATCGGTCGGAACAGTTTTAACTAACTTGCTTCGGAAAAACGCATTTCGTATTGCAGAAACTAGTTTTAACTGATGTTATATTCAGTCAATTCTAGTATTAACAAAGGCTTTAAGTAAAAACTAGTTCTAACTAGGAAAAACGAGTTCTATCTACTAAGTAGTTTTAACTGTAACATATATAAATATTTTTAATTCTTATTAACACTTATGCAATAGTATTTACCAACTAGCTGGTGTTCTTAAGTCAGATATTTTCTTTAAATCTTCTAAACAGTCTAAGTGAGGAAATGCTAATCTAGCATGTCTTAGAAAATATGGAAAAAGATCATCTACATGACCGGCACCTGTAACATTCCAATTAGACATATGTGTTTCATTATAAAAATATTTAATAAAGTTTCCTTTTAAAGGCATTTATTAATTATCTATTGTTTATTAACTTACCTACAAGGATGTCACTTATAGTTATATGTAAGTCTGGTGGTAAATCGTGTTCTAAGCAATGTCTTCGAAAAGACAAAAAAGCTTGATGTAACAACTGGTCATCTAGCCCATTTTCAGAAGCTAACGATCTTACTTCAGCCTTTTGGTAAAATTTATTTAAAATTTTTAATAAGTCTTGTTTTTTAAGCCTTCCAGTAAATTCTTCCCCAATATTAATATCATCAGGGTTCGGTTTAACTGGCACAGGAACAAACAACGCTGAGGGGTTACCTTTATCATGTTTTTTGGTTCTTTTGAAAACATAACCTACACTACCAAGTTTAACTCTCCGAGGATTCAAAATATTATTCATAAAAGGCGTTACACATGGTTGAAGCCTGTCACTACAATAAATAGTCCATATTCGTGAAAATCCTTTGTACATTGTAACAAAAAAAAAATATTAGAAACTAAAATTTAACAAACCAATATGAAATTTGACACATGACTATATAAAAGATAAATTATTTGAACTTTGAAGTATAAATTTATGACAGAACATACTTTTCCGTAAATGCATCCAAATTACAAGCCCCAGGCATTTCGCATTTGTGAAAAAAGATTTGTTCAATAAATTATGATTCAAAAAATATTTATATCCTCAATCCACAATCATATATCATAGCGTTATTCAAAATTGATAACATAAATAATTAAATAAAAATTATACTCAAGGTTTTGAAAAATTTAAAAATTGTAAGAGAAACAAAAGGAATGTCAACAAGGTATAACAATAAAGTTAATCAATACAACAATTAATTAAACAACATCCTTATTTAGCAAAATTTAGACATGTTAAATAATATAAGGCTAAATACTGCGTAGGTATGTAAGATTATTTGGACAACTGACACATTTACTTTTTTTTCTGACATTAGACATTAGTTATAAGAAGACGGACGTCGGACACGACACGACGACTGAACGACTGCCAGAGATTTATTTCGGCTTAGCCCAATTTGTGGTGATTACGTTTCACATGATACAAATTACTAAATATTCGGAAATCAAACACTATTTCACAGGGATTGTTACTTAAAACAACCAACTGTCAACATGGGTAAAGCTAAAAAAGGAAAGAAAAACCAGACAGCTGAAGATGGGTAATTTACTTTTACATATGTTTTGAATAGTTGTGCAAAATTGTTTTATTACATACAATATTACTTTTTCCAGTGATAGTGATGTTGAAACTACAACGATCGAAATCGCGAAGTCTGTCCAAGCTAACAAGGGAAAGAAGTAAGTTTTTGAGGTTATATATTTACATTTTAGTGCCTTTCATTTGGTGTATTAATGTATATAGAACACATTAGAAATTCTTTAGATTTTTCGATCATATTATGTACAGACGTACTGCTACATGTATACAGACTCAGGGTTTATAATTATATTTCAGGACAGTCATTGCATCAGATGAAAGTGAAGATGAAAAACCCAAAGCTAAATTAAAGCAAAAGAAATCTATAGATTCTGATGTTAAGGAAGTCACAAAGAATATTAAAAATGTATCAATTTCAAATAAGTCTCAAAAGAAAAAAGTTGATATCAGTAGTGATGGTAAGTCAATTTTGTGAGTTTTATGACATATTTTTTGATAATAACTTGATTAATAAACATTACATGCAATATTGTCAAAGGCATCACAAAGTAATGCATTAAAATAAGATGCTCAATGATTTTTATTTTTAATATAATAATTATGTGTAATTATTATTATTGACAAGCCTCGATAAATTTAATGCCTAAGTGGAATTACTTTAATTACGTAATTTTGTTTTTTTAGAAGAATCAGATGAAGAAGTAGATGTTAAATCTAAGAAGAACAAGAAAAAGGAAGAAAAAAGTGCATTTTCTTTACTGCAAGTTGAGTCTGGAGAGTCTGCACCTGAGGCTCCACCTTCTTCTGACGATGAGAAACCAGCACAAAAATCTAAAAAACCCCAAGACAAGAAAGAACCAGCAGGTAAAAAAGGTAAGAAAGCTAGAAGAAAAAAAGATGAGAGTGATGAAGATATTGAAAAAGTACTCGCTGAACTTGAAATGGAATATGCTGGAGTAAAAAAAGAGCAGGCACCCGAACCTGAAACACAACCACAGGAGCAAGCTGAAGAAAAAACTAAATCAAAAAAGAAACCTAAGAAAGAAGTAACACCAGAAGTAGAAAATGATGCTCAAGAAAAGGACAGTGATAATGAAAATGACATCACCATCAAGACAGCTGCACAAAAGAAGAAAGAAAAGAAGGAGAGGGAAAAATTAAAAAAGCAAGAAGCTAAAAAGAAAGAGCAAGATGTAAAAAAATCAGAACCAGCTGAAACAAAATCAGCAGCCAAGCCAGAAACTGTTGAAACCAAAACTGAAGAAGTCAAGGATACTAAAGCTCCATCAGAAGAGAAAGAAGGAGAAGGTGATGCACCTGTAGAAGGTAAAAAGAAGAAAAAGGGTGATAAGGGAGACAAGGGTGAAAAAGATGACAAAGGTAAGAAGGGGCCTACTAAAAAAACGATTGCTGCTATGCAAGAAGCATTAAAAAAAGTTAAAGAGGAGGAAGAACGCCTTAAGCGTGAAGAGGAAGAAAAAATTAAACAAGAAGAAGAGAGAGAACAGCAAAGACTTGAAGCAATTAGGTTAGAAAAGGAAAAGAAGGAGAGGAAAAAGCAAAAAGAAAAGGAGAGAAAAGAAAGACTTAAAGCAGAAGGCAAATTATTGACACCCAAACAGAAAGCTGAAAAAGCTAGGGCTCAAGCTCTATTGGAGTCTTTAAAAGCTCAAGGAATTGAGATTGGATCTGAGAAGAAACCACCGAGGCCAGGAACAAGAATTAAGCCAACTAAACTAAAGACTCAGATGTCACAAGAAGCAACTGTCACTCCTATAGAAGAGAAGAAAATAGAAGTTGAAGTAAGTGATAAGCAGGTAAGACAGTTTTCAGATTCTTGATATATTTCTTAAATTAGATTGCTGCATGTTAACAAATTCTTTCTTTAATTGCAGGAGTCTCCCAAACCTGACGAAAAGAAAGAATCGGATACTGAATCAGTAAAAGATGCTTGGGATGCGGAGTCGTCAGAAGATGAGGCTCCACCAGAAAAACCTGAACCAGCTGCTCCAGTTGCTAAAAAATCAGAATCTGCTGAAGAAAAACCAAAAGAGGTCTTATTACATTAATATTATTATACATAGCTCAAAATATCTTAGTTTATATCACTGTATGATTTTATATAATTTTGTTTGTGTATTTTTCTGTCAATACAGAAGAAATGCCAGCTGTAGAATTTTTTATTAATATCTATTTTTTTATGTATATCCAATATTTTAAATGCATGTTGCCCTTATAATAAATAGATTGATTTGATATTTCTTTATATGACTACATAAACTAATAATTTGAAATGACAAATGTGTTGGTGGATTGTAACAAAAAAAAATCAATTAGTTTTTCTTTTAATAGCAGGAAAAAGCAAGTTCTGAAGAAGAAGATAGTTCAGAAGACGAGTCAAGTTCAGAGGAAGATTCTGACGATGAACAAATGACAGATGCTCAAAAGAAAAGAGAACTTGTTCTCAAGAGATTAGAGGTACTCTTTCAAAACAGTTATTTTTGCAGTTACATTTAAATATTTTAAATATTATTATAGTAAGTTTTAGAATAATATTTAGGCCATAGTGACATTTTTAATAGATATTGTGTTCCTATAACTTTTTAAACATTTCTTAATTGTAACATTCATTGATTGAACATAATATATGCCTTCATTATACCTTATTTTCATCTATACAAAACAAAACTAATTATATTCTTACAGAAACGTCGCGAAGATAACGAAAAGAACAAAGTAAATAACCCGTTGCGTGCGGCAGTAGTATGCGTCCTTGGTCACGTAGATACGGGCAAGACTAAAATATTGGATAAATTGAGAAGAACAAATGTGCAGGATGGTGAAGCCGGTGGTATTACACAACAGATTGGTGCCACCAATGTACCCATTGACAATATTAAGGAGCAAACAAAGCATGTTAAAGGGGTGAGTTTACGTATAAATTAAATTGTAACTCAAATTTAAAATTCAATTTATCATACCAATATTATAAATGTGAAAGTTGTGTGTGAGAGATGTATGTTTGTTATTCTTTCGCGCAAAAAAGGCTGGACCTATTTAGTTGAAATTTGGTAGGTAGATAGGCAATACCCTGGATTAATAGGTAAAACCGCTGGGCAATGCTATTTACATATAAGTAGAAAATCACTAAAATAAAGTTGGTTAACTGCCGACAACGGACAGCTAGTGTATACTTTAAAGGGAACAAATTTACAGTGTATGTTATAACGAAATTGCTAGTTTATTAAATGAACAAGATCTGGTTCTATGGGTATTTAAGGTTTTATTGATGAAATTTTAAACAACACCGGTTTAGCTTATGCATTGCCTATAAAAATATATATTTAGATAAAATGTAATTTGATTACAGTACTCTCTGTTATTTATATGTCTAGTAATCCTAATATTATAATTCTTTGTTTATAAATAATTTAGAATTGTCATTCTGATAAATGCATTTGTATATTTCAGGTGAATGAAATAGCGTTTAAGTTACCAGGTCTCCTTATTATTGACACTCCTGGCCACGAGTCTTTCAGTAATTTGAGGAATAGAGGGTCTTCTCTTTGTGATATTGCTATTTTGGTAAGTTTTTTCTCTAATATATTCTTATCAAAGAAATATTATGAGATATTATATTTCTTCTAATATTTTCTTCTGTTCAATATGTAAGTTAAATTCCAAAAATCTACATTATGTGCAGTATCTCTGTCTATTATCACTATGATAATTTTCGTTAAGTTGATCACAGTGGTTATACAGAATATATTTAGGTAAATGGATCATTCTTTATTTTTATGCCTATTTTACAACCTAAAATGTATCACTAATCTTAAAATAGTGATTAGCCACAATTCTATGATAAAAGAGCTATAATTAATTAAGTTTCATTTTTCATGTTACAGGTAGTAGACATAATGCACGGGCTGGAACCGCAAACAATTGAGTCAATAAACCTACTGAAGCAAAAGAAGACCCCGTTCTTAGTAGCTTTAAATAAAATAGATCGTTTATATGACTGGCAGAGTGCTCAGAGGAAAGACATAAGGGATATACTGAAGATGCAGCAACCTAATACTCAGTTGGAGTTTGAGAAACGTAGCAAAGATGTCATCTTGCAGTTTGCCGAGCAGGTAGTTTTTTCTATTCATTTTTGAGTTTTGAGAAAATCTTGATTTCTAACTATTAAGAAATGGATTTATAAAGTACTAAATGGTGCTGTTAACTAATAAGTTGACTTGTTCGTCAAAAGTTTCACCACAAAATAAATGCAACTAGAAATATGTACCAAAACATATTTTTACAATATATTATACATGTACACATAAAACATTTAATTTTTATTTGACCAAGTTCAAACTATGTTTTTCAGTTTTAATGTTTAAAATGTCAATAAAACTTTATGAACCATAAACTATAACCTAAAAATTCTAAAGAAAATTGATTTTATTATCTTTCCTTTACGTACAGGGTCTCAATGCAGCTTTATTCTACGAGAATCCAGACCCTCGCACATATGTATCATTAGTTCCAACGTCAGCGGTGACCGGAGAGGGAATGGGCAATTTACTAGCTATGATCGTTCAAGCTTGCGAGGGCCCCTTGCATAAGAGGCTTGTTTTCTCACAGCAGCTGCTTGCTATTGTATTGGAGGTGAGTCTTAGATGTTAACTTTAAATAAGGAATTTTTTTTATTATTTTAAAACATGTAAATGTCCTTTAGTGGTGATTATTAATATATTAAATATTTTTTAGATTTAGGGAATAGAACATACTATTTTGATTGCTAATTATAATGTATTTGAAGTATTTTAAATATATATTTTTAATTTGTTTACTAGTTCCAAGTAAAGAAATAAAAAAATAATTAAATAATGATTATTTCTTTAGTTCTAGAAGAATGAGAGAGGGAGAAGAAAACAAACAGCAATAGTTTTTTTTTTATTTTTTTGGATACAGTATAGCGTAAACATTTTACAGGTGAAAGCAATCCCCGGTCTTGGTACAACGATTGATACGATTCTAATAAACGGAACTCTACGGGAAGGCGACACGGCCATATTGGCCGGGACAGATGGGCCCATAGTCACACAGATACGATCTCTGCTGATGCCGCAACCTATGAAGGAGTTGAGGGTTAAGGTGAGTTATATGTCATATTGAAGATGGCATGTGAACATTGTATATTTGAATACTAATTTTTATTATATTAGTTGTTAAAATTTTACGAAAGAGCTTGGATCTTATACTCTCTTTTTTATTCAAAATTAAATTATTTTGCAAAAAACCTGTATAACATAAATTAAACAATTATTTTTCTACTAAAACAGACTTGAAAAGTTAATAAAAGTTTATATTAAAGACCAATATGTGTAATATATTGAAAATGTGTTACATTATCTACCATATAATATTTATAATATATGCTTTTTAATTTATGTATTACGTATTTTGCAGAATGCATACATAGAGCACAAAGAGGTAACAGGAGCTCAGGGTGTGAAGATTGCTGCTAAAGAGTTAGAGAAAGCCATTGCTGGTTTGAATTTACTAGTGGCGCAGAAACCAGATGAAGTTGATGTCTTGAAGTAAGTGTCTATGATATTATTGTGATCTACAATAATTGTATAAATTCTGGATGTTGATGGATATTCTTGCTATGCGGGTCTTTAAAAACCAGTTCAATTTTCATAAGTGAAACATTGGACATTATTTTTTAATTTATATAAGTACTTTTTTTTTGTTGAACTATATTTCCTATTGATTAATTTTTTTTTATAATATTATAATAGTAAAGTATGTGAGTTAGTAACATTGTAGGAGAATAGATATTCTCCTACCCAGATGGGTATATAGAATCTAATATATATTCTTTCTCCAATATAAAAAAAGGATTAATATAAGTTATAGCATACAAGCTAGCATGTAGAGTAGTGTATATGATGTGATATGATGTGATGTGATGTGATGTGACGTACGGTGCACCCGGCAGGGAGGAGGTGGCGCGCGAGCTGAAGTCGGCGCTGTCGTGCATCAAGCTGTCGGAGCGCGGCGTGTACGTGCAGGCGTCCACGCTGGGCTCGCTCGAGGCGCTGCTCGACTTCCTGCGCACCAGCAAGATACCCGTACCTATACTCATTATATACACTATTAACATCTATTAACATACCCTTCTCCCTCGTTCAATATTTTGGCTCGCCTCGCCTCTTTTGCCCCCTATCACATGTATAAAAAACTCCGTCCGCGTTTACTTCCATAAAAAAATATTCCCCTGGAAACTGAATAAAAAGTCCTATGTCCTTCTCCTGGTTCTAAACTACCTCCCTGCCAGTTTTCAGCTAAATCGGTTCAGCCGTTCTTGAGTTATAAGTGAAGTAACTAACGCGACTTTCTTTTATATAATATATAGATAGCGACGCCTAGTATGTAGTAATAGCATCATTAAATTGTTGGCGAAATTCGAATTTCAAATAATTTGGCCCTTGCCGTCTTGGAACAGTTGTGCACAGAAATATGTTTGACTTTGCTGTTTGGAGGAGTATTAAGTGTTGATCTTTTTTAATTATAATTTTACAACAATACATTGATAAAAAGTATTTTTATCCTCTATTGTTACTCAAAGTTATTTCAAGAAAAAAAGAATCCTGAAATATTTATTATTTAAAAAAACATCTTCTATTGAAATCCTTATAATTTTTTTGAACATCCAATATTAAGTTTACATCTTATTTAGTTTTTGTATCTAGAAATTAGAATCTGAAATTATAAAAAAATCCAAATTGTATAATAACGTGTTATATTTCAGTACTCGGCGATCAGGATAGGGCCCGTAGTGAAGCGCGACGTGATGAAGGCGTCCGCCATGTTGGAGCACGACTCGCAGTATGCAACTATCCTTGCTTTTGATGTTAAGGTATGTCTTATTTTGAGGTCTATTTTCCCATTTTAAGTATTTTTTCGCGATTAATATTATAGCATGTACCTTTAAGACTATTGGACTAAAGGAAAAAACAGACGTTTTTACACCAAATTCAATACAAGTCGGTAAAAAAAATATAGAAATATTTCCTCAAAATTCGTTACGTTTTTTAAAGATACATAAGGACAGATATCGAAAAGTGACTTTATTTTTTACTATGTATAGGTAATAATAATATAATATTGTAATTACTGTTACTAAACATATCGATATTGACGTATATTTATGTAATAGTTTTCTATTATATTATTATACATGTCTTGTTCGTTTTCACGTACTTTCAGGTTACATAGGTAAGATAGTTTCACAAAGATAGGTATTTATTAATAAGATCGTTAGGAGTTAGGACATTTTATACTGTCCATATTTCAGTCATGTTCTAATTTCATAATTTCCTCAAAATAAACAAATAAATCTCTCCCTAAACAGATAGAACGCGACGCTCAAGAGTTAGCAGACCAGCTGGGCGTCAAGATATTCGCCGCAGACATCATCTACCACTTGTTCGACAAGTTCACCGCCTACCGGGAGGAGCTCAAGCAGAGGAAACGCGAGGAGTTCAAGCACATAGCCGTGTTCCCGTGCAAGCTTAAGGTAACTAGTCGCGTTTGATCCGGTTTGAACCGGTTAGGGCTGGTTAGGGCTGGTTAGTACCAATGAATGCTGGTTAGGGCTGGATAGGGAGCGTTCAATAATTACGTAACACAATTTTTAAAGATTTTAGCTTAATAAAAAAATCAAATATGTTATATTATGCGTACATATACATAGAAATATAATATACTACTGGCTGGCCCGATGCGACTTCGTTCATGCTGTTCCTATCCTAACCGAAAATTTATACTCTGCATCTACCATTGTTTTTTTTTGCGTAACAACCATCTTCGTACATCTAGAAAAAATCTAAAAAAAAATTATTTAAATCGGTTCAGCTGTTATCGAGTTATGCGCTTACATACACATTTTGCGATTCATATATATAATAGATAGGTGTTAGAGTTTCAAAACTAGATAGTCATAGTATTCTTTTTTTTTTATAAACTCGATGCGTTTCGCACAGGTGTTGCCACAGTTCGTGTTCAACTCCCGCGACCCGATCGTGGCGGGAGTGATGGTGGAGGCCGGCATCGTGAAGGAGGGCACCCCCATCTGTGTGCCCAGTAAAGAGGTAATTAATAATTAAACTGTCATAATTTGGTACTGTTTTAAGTTTAGATTATATCACTTTTTAGTGGTAATATCGCCTATTACACTAATTCTATGAATCTATATTTTTTTTTCTTTAAAAGGGGGGCAATCAGCAAAGCTAATGAACACATTAGTGTCTCGGTCTTTTAGGGAAAGGATTGCTCTTTTTTAAGGCTTTTTAACCGACTTGAAAAAAAGAGGTTTCACAATTCGTATGTATGCTTTTTTATCTGAACAGTTCACGTCATACCATTTCTAATTTATTTATTTATTTTTTTTTATTTATTTTTTTATTTATTTATTTGCCAAAGGTTACCTGGTGCTCTCAAGTTCTTAAACTCAATTTGCTCCTTAACTCTTCTGCGATATACGAAGACAATAAATATGAGGATAGTTTAATTATCATTACAAGAAGTATAAAACAAAGTAGCTTTCTTCTGTCTGTCCCTATTTATGTCTTAATCTTTAAAACTACTTTTATCAGATAATGTTTCAAGAGGAAGGTTTATCTGTATAATAATTATAATGCGTCTAAAACCGCAGGGTGCGGTTACTTAATATATTAATACGTTTAAGTTTAATTTTTTTGGACAATTTTTTTTGTAACAATTTTTTTGTAACAATTTTTTTTTTAATTCTTTTTCGCACCTATAAAGTTCGTGGAGCTGGGGCTGGTGACGTCGATCGAGGTGAACCACAAGCAGGTGGAGACGGCGCGCAAGGGCCAGGAGGTGTGCCTCAAGATCGAGCCCATCCCCGGGGAGTCGCCCAAGATGTTCGGGCGGCACTTCGACGAGACCGACATGCTGGTCAGCAAGGTTGGACCACTTTACTTTACTTCACTTTTGCCGGAATACTGAAACGCAACTTAAAATTAAGTACAACTTAAACCGGTCCAATCTGACAGTTCGACATACAATTCTGTTAAAATAACGAGTCTTAAGGCGTGCTTAAATTTAATTTGCGTATGAGTATTCGGCCGTTTGCTTCTACGTTTTAGGCATAGACGTAGTAGTAGTAGTAATAGTAGTAGTAGTGTCATTTATCCTAAAAAGGAAAGGTAATGGTACAGAGCCATACAGCTTAATCTTTAGTCGTTTTAGTTATATTTTAAATTGTAAAATTTTTAGTTAGTAAATTGTTGTCCATAGTTAATTTATTGTTAGGCATAGACGTATGAGTTATGACGCATACACTACTAGTTTTTCCAATTATAGCACTAGAGCACATTATGCGGCATGATGCTTAAGGTTGAATGTTGAAATACAGTAGCGCTTCGCACAACCGAGCATTCTCAAATTAAAATTAATTTACGTTCCAATTAGCTTTAGCATAATTCGGCATTGAGTCGCCTATGCTTTATTATTAGAAGACTAGGACTTCTAGTACCTTCATAATATAATCGGTCCGCCGTAAGTGAAACTAAAACTATGTAAATGTAAAAGGCATGTTCCTATACCCGATGACACGCCCACAAGTGGCTGCTAAAAGAAATTTACCCTATAAAGTAGAAAAATTTAAATCTGCAAGTAACATAGGAATTTTGATGTACTGCGGGGACGATCTATGTAAGTAGACAAAATTGTCTACTTTGAAATGGCTTCACTTTTCTTACTTACCCTTCATAATGCGGTTAACAGATCGATAAATAAAAAGTATAGTATATAACTATATAGTAGTGAGTTAGAGTAACTACTCTAACTCACTACTTATAATAAATTGTAATCCTACGTATTAATCCAGGATCTAACCTAACTGCCCATCCTCAACGAAATCCATTTATCTATTTTTTGCATACAAGCGTATCAAAAATCCATACAGCTTCACAAACTATTGCATTTATAATATTACTAATATTGTAGGTCCGTATTAAATAGACGAAAAAATAATAGTTTATCAAACGTCTTATGCCGGAATACTGAAACGCAACTTAAATTTAAGTACAAGTTAAACCGGTCTGATTGGATAGTTCGCCATACAATTCTGTCAAAATTACGAGTCTTGAGGCGTTCTTAAATTTAATTTGCGTATAAGCATTTGCCCGTTAAAGACGTAAGTGCTAAACATAAGCGTAATTCAGCAGATGTTCTGTCAAAACTCAATAAGAACGCTCCCGCATTTGAGGACGAAGCAATTGATCCCGGGCCTCGGGAACGGTCGAGTTTCAGCGAGTTTCGACTGACCTAGTGCCATTGGTGCATATTAACACATATTATAAGTTATAACATACTAGCTGTTGCCCGCGACTCCGACCGCGTCGACTTTCTTATAAACTTACAACCCTTTTTTACAGTTACAAAGTAGCCTATGTCTTTGCTCAGGCTCTATCTGTGTACCAAATTTCATTACAATCGGTTCGGTAGTTTTGACGTAAAAGCGTAACAGAAATACAGACAGAGATACTGTCGCATTACAAAAAATCGTATAAAGGATAGATTTGCTTGTTAGTTTGTACTGAATAGGTACTTGGACTAGCGGACTGTGAAGCTTTGTAAAGTGAAATGAAATATCTTAAATCTCTATAAAAAGGTTTTTAAGGGATGAGATAGGGATTGAAACTTTGTTTAGGAGTTCGTCATTATATATTATTAAAACTAGCCGTAGCAGAAATAAAGAATATGTACCTGTATGCCAAACCTTAGAGAAATTCATTCAGTAGTTCCATGAAAGAGCAAGAAACATACTAGAAAACCCTTCTTAAAAATGTTTTCGCGTTTTTATTAGTAAGTTTAAACCAAGATACTTCGTATTTAGACACATTAAAGGAAAACACATTTTAACGCGTATTAAAATTTCGTTCAACACAGGGATAAAATAACTTTTAATATACTTTATACAGTATATTAGACTATTCGTATCTACGATATATAAAATACGAGATTAAATTTAGCGCAAATGAATTCGCGGGTCAAAGCGAGTTTATTATAATATGCAACATGTGGGATATTGTGGGAAGCAGCGTTGCTTATTGTTGTATGCATGTTTTATAGCGTGCATGTGTACTAATTACACAGGAAAAGTTTAAAAACTCTAACCCTACTACGCAATTGCTGAATTTAAAATTTGTATCGTCTATGTCTATTGCATAATTTTTACGATTTTTTATAAAATTTGGTTTAAAAATGTTAACGTTGCGAGATAATATACAAATAGATACATACAAAACTCGCATTTATAATATAAATATATAGATAATGATTTTTATTCAAGAGTGGTCGTCTACATGAAGTAATACTTGAATCGTCATAGAACATAGAAGAATAGGCGAGCAACTCTGTTTGTTGCTCTTTTTAATTGATGTACTCTATACGTCATAAAATAAAAATATACTTATTATAATTTTAACATAGTCCACGTACGTCTCGCCTTATAACGAAACGCTAGAGATTTAGTCAGAGCATTTATTAATACTTGAATAAAATATAACACCACGATATTATAAGCAGAAACGGTTCCCACATTCCCCTATTAAAAATAGATTTCTAACATAGCATAAGCATGTAGGTTGTTGCTTTCTAGATTTCATTTCCGCCGCAATCAATGCTTAGAAATATCCGATAAGCGTCGCGTCGCTTCGTCTGGATTAATTTCAAAATAACTACAAACGACTCGACCACTAATATATTGCATTGATACAGTGTGGGAAAGAAAATTTCGCTCATCAAAGCGCTCGAAAGAAATGTAAGCTTTATAAATAGCCACTTTGTAAGGTCCCGATCGTTGGTTCGTTTCTATCTTGTTTATTATTATGAGTTTTACGGTGTGTTAGCGAATTAATAATCGCTTTGATGTGCGACTCGTGGAGGAGCGGCCGTGCTACCGGAAGAAATGTTGTGTGAATATCGGAGTTTTATCTGGTGTTGGTTGACGGATGTTTTGAAATACAACACGATCGGCTGACTGTTACTTGGTGGACAGCGTTTGATTATAATGACGACGTATGTGTATGTGTCTTTATTACCTATAGTAGTTGTTTGTCACTACTACACCCGTTATTACAATTGGAAAGGAATTGATTTATTTAAAAAATATCGTAATATGAATGTTTAGTAAATAATAGTTTTTTTTCGCAACGTTGTTCGCGCTGATTAAATCTGATCGCCTTCCAAAACTAATCGGATTACTTCTTCCATTACTTCTTATTCTTTACTTCGTAAATACATGTCAGGCCTTGGTTTAACACCAATTTGTCCAGTTTGCATTAAAACAAACAAGCAGTTCATGATTCTTCTTCTGACATTATTTAAAATTGTTACTAAAGCTATTTATTCAAGTAAAATCCATAGAAACACTTTTGAATCGTTAACGACAAAAGGCAACAAGAAAGTATACCAGTTATTCCTAAAAATGTTCGCTTTGTACTTCCTCATTTACAAATGAAATATAAAATTCAAAATAAAACATGCAATTTGCAAATAGAAGATGACCTTCACGTGTTCAAAGTCAAGGAAAAGCGCGAAATAAATGAGAGCGCGCAAGATTAACATTTACCAACTGCTAATGAGCTAATTCGAGATACGAATTCAATTTCACATCAAATATTTTTACTTGCATATTTTAAGTAGACCGAATTAAAGTCAACTAAGGACATTAGTATTCCTTTAGTACTCCTCGTGTAGTTATGATGTCCTTAAAGAAATTTAACTTCTATCTGAAGTTTCAGAGATAAGGGTTATCGTGTAAAAACAAAGAAACATTTTCAGATGTACTTACGAATTTTTGGCTTCTATTAGTCTTAAAAAGCTTTATTTATTTATTTATTTATTTATTCTTTGTTACAACGTATATTACAATTAAACAATCTTAAAAACTATAGGAAATATTGTAACTGGCGGCCTTATCACTACAAAGTGATGTCTGCCAGGCAACCAAACAAGTAAAAGATCGTACAATCACAATATAGTTAAAGCGGTGGCGAAAGTGCATTAGAGGAAAGAAAACATAAGTAAAATATTAAATTCATAATTATGCAACCAATACAAG
>DWAJ01003093.1:0-15596 GCA_018238005.1 Eurema mandarina
ACTGTAGTACTTATAGTTTCCGAGTAAATCGGCTGTGACAGACGGACAGACGGACAGACGGACAGACGGACATGACGAAACTATAAGGGTTCCGTTTTTGCCATTTTGGCTACGGAACCCTAAAAAAATCGTTTTAATATTTTAAATCAACTTTATGTAAACACGTTCATTTGTCGTACGTTATGCATCGTTTTACAAAGTAATGAAAATAGTGTTCATGGGATTTTATCTTTGTTCATATTTAAATAACATTTACAATCTCGTCATAGAGATGGATGCTGTCAAGTCCTGAACTGCTCTAACAAACGGTATCAAAAGTAAATAAACTGAACAAACTTATGACTTATGTAAGAAGCACCCAACAATGTATTGTTAACTAAATTGCGTTTCAATTCTCTTAAAATGAACTTGGCGTAACGGGCCCTTATAACGTGAAATATAAAGAAATACAAAATGTGTGTTAAACGTTAAACAAATCATTTAAAAAGTAAAAAATACATATTAGTTATAATGAGTCAATATTGATTTTAAATGGGATACATTATTACAAGATGTGGATTTACGCTTGTTAAATGGGCCATCACAATGACATTAGACTCTTAATTGACAAAGGCATATAATGCATTTAACATGAGTCTCGCAATCGAATTTGAATCGCGTGTTAATTTACGAATACTGGGCGGTTATGACCTAGAAGGATGTCGTGTGTTGCAAATTAACGTAAGGCTCTTACCGGTCGTCTGATGTGCCTCTTCGGAGTTGGCGATGGAGTGTGAATGTTCCGCCAACTAAGTGGCTATGAACGAATATTTTGGTGAAATAAAAATGAGGTGAACTTAACACTAGGATCTCTCACGAAAACACTCGTTAGAGTGTGGGCGGGATGAGACTGCTACATGCTATATATCAAACGAGAGCCTCATGTGTCAACACAGACAATCTCACAGCAAATACTGCGAAAACACATATCTAAATATTATTTGGTGAAGGATTTACATGTGATGTTTGACGTCGTTACTTTTTTGAAAAACAATAAGTAGGCTCTGTGCCAGGTACAATTTTGAGTCTGTATCATAATATTTAATAATATCTTCAAGCATTCAGATAAAAATGCTCAATTTCAATAGTCTTTCACACTATAAAAAATTCCTACAACTATTAAAAAACTATATTTAGTAACTACTGTAATGGCAATGTTATTAAAAAATCTTAGATAACAATGTAGAAAGTTAAAAAAAAACCTAATCAGCTCCCGTATTTTCGAGTTGTTATCAAAATCTAAACAATTAGATAATTAATGGACTCAATAGTCAGTAAACATCGTGACGTCGAAGAGATCTAGTGATTAAGATATTTTAAAACTTGCATCGTTCCGCGTCAGAAGTAGGTTCTATATTATTTGCTCCTACCAAATATTTACATTAAAATTAATATTTAGTTATATAAAATATTCATTTAAATGTTTATTTCCTTTGTTTTCCTTATTTCCTTTCGAGTGCTGTGTTTGACGTTTTTTTTTTAATTTTGAGAAAATAGAATAGCAATTATTTATATTTTCATTTGTATTTATAGGCATATGCATTTGAATATGTTGCTCAAAAAAAATATTATGTAACAAATATGAATCATTTTTCTCTGTGAAACTGATCAACATAAATAATGAGCCACACATTATCAATCGTCATTATTATATTATGAAATGAAAATACAAATGTTGACGAATAACTTATACGGGGAATCTTATGTCTATTAAAACATACGTATTCTATTTCTACCAACAATGACATTCCTAATATAAGTATATATGACAATTTGAAAACTAGGAATTATCGTTTTTATCAACCATTATAGAGGTGCTATGATGACGGTGAGACATTTTTAGATTAAAAGTAATTGGAGACGTTAGTCAAAACTAAGCTTTATTCTAGGTTTGAAATATTAGACTTATTTCATTGCAAAATTCAAACGGAATCAGAGCGAAACACTAGTAAGTATTTGACAGAAATATATTATAATCAGTAGCAAGTTACAAATCCTGTAAATATTAACATGATCTTGAATGTAAACGACTACTTATCATATGTAGGTATCTATTTATTTTCATGATAAGATGGCAATTATTTTATATAATTTTAAGGGCATAATAGGTCGGTTATATCTTAATATGAATCTTGTTCATTCCGCTTTAACGTAGAAAGATATACCTACCTCGAGTAGTTGACTGTAACAAAGGTTGTTAGCGAAAAATCCGCCTCCTCGCAACCTCCGAAAAGTTGTACCTGTTAGGTACAGGTCCGATTATGGCTATAACCAGAGGATGGAACACCTTACGTGGAACACCAATACGCCTTTTTTATAATATAAGAAAATAAAAGTCTAATGATTGGTCAGAGAAATATGCCATTAAAATTCAATGGGCCGGCTCGCCCTAGTCGGTTCTAAAATATGTGTTGTAAATAAATATGTGTTTTCCCTTTTGTGCCCTGTTGTGTTCTTTATTTTTTTCCGTTTCCCTATTAAAAGTCGAAAACATATTCGTATGGCCCTTGGCTTTGAGTTCATTTATAAGCGGAGGTGATCGCTTACTCTCGGGCGCAATTATCATACAAAAAAGATGAGGTAAGTAACAAAATTTTACTATACTTCCTACATATATGTTAGTATCCGGTAAGTTATTTATATAGAACATACCGAACAATCGGGTAAACAATAAATATTAAATCAAAGCGTTACTTCCGCGCGTCTCATGAAGTCTTCACGGTCGCGTCGTATCGGAGCTGTTTGCGAAAATAATTAATTATAGAAATATATTATTAAGGTTGTTTTATCTTAGGCGCTCTTTTCCTCTCGTACTCTTTTCTTTTCTAATTCATAGAAGTAAATATGTTACTATTACTATTTACTTTCATAAAAAATAAATGCTTGTCTGAAACGAAGCAAAGTGAATTAAGAAAACGTAGTATGGAACTGAAATTACAAAAGGGTAGCATCCTTCGAAATTTCCGGTAGAATACATCCTACAAAACTTTTACTTGTACACAAAATTGCAGTATGTATCAAAAAAATCAATCAATTTTACTGTTCTGTATTTGTATTTTGTAATGTACCTATAATAATACGTTTCTATAAGTAGGCATAGGTAAATAACTAACAAACAATTGTGACGTGATATCAGCGCATGTTTGAGTGATATCTGTACATATCTATGAATATAAGGCTTAATTATAAATGTGAGCTTAAAGTCTTTTTGTAAGGTGTCAGGTATCTTGTGTATTAAACAATCTAAATCTTTGGCTACAAATACATGATAATAATGATTGTTTTAGAATTTAGATGTATGATAGCTAAAATAAATAAAAAGAATTAATACGTCGTTTTCATTTCAATTTTCATTTTACATTGCAAATGTTAATTTAAATGTGACTAGCGAAATGGTACGAACTTATTGACCGGTTCTATTCTTAAGCTAAAAAATATTACCTTCGAAATTTCTAGTAATATTTAACATAGATATTTAATTACGTAAAGAATGAATCTGAATTATTTGACAAGTAATAAATTAGTAAAGCACAAAGTATCGAATCAATCCACCTTATGAAGATCTCGAAGTAGAACTAATTATACTAATTGTACTAGTAATACAGTAGGTAGTACCATTTACTCGAATAATCATTTGTCTTGTGTTTTTAATTTGCGCAAACCTATGTATAAGAAATATAATCATGAAAGACAAAATTCTTCGCGGGTCTGCACAATCGTAATGTAAGACTTTTCGAAAAGACGGTATAGTTTTGAGCTCCTATTTCGTCTGTGTTAGACAATTCCGAAAAGCGATATAGACGCATTGTTACACGACTAAAGCGATAAAGATTAATCTCATTCAACAAGCAAATCCTACTAGTACTAAGATATAAGAAATCCTTTCCGTTCAATGATGTTACATAAACATAATTCGCTATAACACTCCTGAAGACAATTGAGTTAGCGTGTTTTACATACATAAGCTGCAGTCGACGGCTCGGACAGGGGAAAATTGACGTAGCGGCAATTTATCAATAACGTGTATGAAGTGTTCCGGCTGCGACGCGATTTCGGCCATCATAATGCGCGTCCGCCAATCACGCCGCACACATCGACCGACTATAATGTCACACCACAATTTATATAGGGCTGACTGACTGTTACTGTATACTATCATAACATAGCATAAAACAAAGTCACTTTCTTCTGTCTAGACCTATGTATGCCTTAATCTTGAGGTTTGAAAAAAAATTATCACTCTACTTGATGAAAAATCAAGTAGAGTGATTCAAGAAGAAGGTGTATAGTAGGTACATGCATAAATGTGGCTAAAACCGCAGGGCGTAGCTAGTTCTGTATAATATTACATGAATGGTTGGGAAACAGTTTTTAAAAGTTTAATTGTGGAAATAGGTGGAGTGCTCAAAATGGTATCCATACTAATATTATAAATGCGAAAGTAACAACCGATTAAAATGAAATTTGGTACACAGATGGTCTAGAGCCTGGGGAAGGACATAGGCTACTTTTTTTTAAAGCAACCCCCAAAAAGTTGCGCGCGGGGTCGAAACTTTTTGTAATTTTGCTACTTTTTAACTGGAAAAAAGGGTTATAAGGGGGTGGGGGTCAAATTTATATGAAAGTCCACGCGGACGGAGTCGCGGGCAACAGCTAGTAAGCATATATAACACGAATTCTAGATTTTTGGAAAACGAAATTTTAGTTAATTCTTCATAATATGTATACAATATTGAGAGTAGGTATTGAGATATACCTTCTATTTAATTTGATACCAATATACTCCATATTTTTTTAATACTCCAATATTTTTCCATTTGATCAGTGCTATTGTTTTCGTTTTGAAGGTAAATACTAAATACTATATTTTGCAAGAACTGGAATAGCTGCCTCTACATTTGGAAAATAGATTACGTAACAATTCTTATTTTAGAAAAATCATGAAGTACCTTATATTTAAGTTATGTGTTTGTATTTATACTTAACACAAAGGTCAATAAAATTATGTATAAGTATGTATATCGAGATTGACGTATTAGTTATGATTCTTCGAAACATTAAAAACTCCGTTATTATGAAATCGCACTTGACAAATATTTAAAATAAAGTTTAGGAGATATCACGTCACACATGACTATGTACTAAAAGAGAAAAAACCCATGATGTCAAAAGTTTTCAAGATCATTTTTAGTTTCGTCACACGTAAACTATTAAGTGTCTCAGGACTCTTAACAGCTTCGCTGCCACATGGAAAGTAGGGGTTTTGCCCTAGGTGCCAACAGTGTTTTTGTTTAATTGACTTTAAAAGTGATTGGTTAGTACACCACTACAAAAACAGCGTCTTTCGCCATGTGCCGGCAACGCGCCGAGTGTAGGTGTAAGTTACCTAACATTTTAAGCCAAACATAGGTACCTTATACTTTGAGTTCATTTAGGTACATTATTTTATTTTAATTGTAGTTCAGTTATTAGTTTAAATATATTATTATGAATTACATATATTAAAAGAGTTTTTTGAAGTATAGACACCCATAGATTACTCATAGTTAGACGGACACGACGCGACGCACAACTAACTAACGAGACACGTGTTGGTCAGGAAACGTGTGTAATATTAAATCTATTAGAATAAGAATAGCCTATACTTAAACCATAATACGTTATAAATCAACGTCTTCGTTAAAAATATGAGATACAAAATGTGCGACCTAGCCTACTTAAATCTTCAAATCTACGGCACCGATTTTCATGCGTTTTTTTATCAGATAGAGTGATTCAAGAGGAAGATTTATGTGTATAATGCATGCATAAAATTCTACGTTGACTAACTAACTTTCCATTAAAATTAATATCTATACCAGACAAGTGATATTAATGAGTAAAATCTACCTATACAATATATTTGATTTCAAACGAAATGTGGAATAAATAAATAAATAAATAAACTATTTCCCATACGTCCATCTACTCGGTCGCAATCAACAGAGAGATAAAGTGGAAAATGAACAATAGCTGACAATTAAAAAAACGGTCTTAACAAACGTTAACTATCTTTAAGAAATGTTTACTCTATTTACTTTAATTAATATAAATTATTTTTAACAAAAATAAACCGACGCGAAACTAAAAAATAAAAAATTAATTTCCTTCGCAAAAAGTATCTACCCAATAAGTATTTTCATATAGCATATAGAAATGATTTAATAGTTATTTTATAATTTTGAAATCAGCTATAAGCTCGGAGACCGTGTGTTCAAACAAGCAATTTCTTCAGCTTTATATTTAAATACTGATATTTGAATACTGGATAAAATCCAATGCCAATGTGGTACTCGTACATCTAGTAACAACGGATAGGAGATGTACTACGCAATGTAATGATTAGTATTTGATTGTGTTTAATTGACCTAGGGCCTCCGCACTAGTAAATCTAACTACCGGCCAAATTTAACTAGAATTAAGTGTAGTCAACCTATCCAAACTATCAATTGTGTCGACAGTCATTAGGCAGGTACCTTGCACAGTTTTGATCGCCGGCCCGCAATTACTTCTAAGTACTGACCCCATTTATAGTTCAAAGAGGATCTTTGTAAATTGGACATATAACTAGGATTATTTAGGAAGTAATAAATTACTGTGAACGTATTAATGATAGTGCGACTATAGTAGTCTCCAAAATGAACCTAAGAGCGTTTCATAGATCCCTTAATTATACGGATGACAAATATTAATTTCAAAATCCCTCTGAAAGTGCTAGGTTTCAATTTTAAACCCAATCGCTGTAAATGTAGAGGTTTACATTGTTTTCAGTGTATTGGTCTTGTATCATTCCGCAAAAAACTAACACAAATATTTCCCAGTAAACACGAGATTCATGTTTTTTGTGCTAACGCGTTCATATGGTTTTTCCACTGCTTAATGTAAATTCATTAGGTACGACATACCTACTAATTACTTACATAATAATTTATTACTTTATCAACAATAGAGGATTTTATGTGCTGTGGGCAAGAGTAACTAATTATTGGTAGGCGTAGTAGGTATTTTATTAAACAATCAAAAAAAGTGAATTATGGTTAAGTTTGTGGATACGAAGTCACGTTTCATATCAAAGTTTTCCACAAAAACGTTCGTTTCAACTTTATTAAATACTAGCTGTGCCCGCGACTTCGCCCGCGTAGAAAAGTGACTTTGGGCAGCATTTTTGAAAATGCCTAACCCGCGCCAACAAACGTTCAGCAAGTTCAACGTGATTTAAATTGCTATAACTTTTTTATTTATCAATCGATTGACATAAATTAAACACTAAATGTTAAGTGAAGCTTACCACAATATATCATTAGAAACCGATCCAGATAGGATAAGCCGTTTCTGAGATTAGCGTGCACAAACAAACAGACAAACAGACAAAAATTCCAAAAATCATTGTTTTGGGTTCTATTACGTTAATAAAGGTCTACTATAATATTTTTTCCCATATATCTTCCATGTACAGACAGCGACTCGTTACGTTTTTATTATATGTATATATTTAATAGACGATATTAGCAAATCTACATTTTTTTTGTTTTTTTTACTATCTGATATCCTGTAAAACATATTAAAATAAATATAGGACCTAAAAAAACATTATGTAATACGTAGATACTATCTCCTATAACCATTGATTCTGGTAAAAATAGCATGTACAAAGCTTATATTTGAACACAATGAGTACTGCTTAAACATGACAAACAGTTTTCTTTTGGTAGATCTAAATAACAGCCTCTACTTAACAATAGTTTAATACATTTTATTAAAATACAATTTGTCTAAAATTAAACCAAATTTAACAGGAAAAGTGTGAGTACCTCCACGATTATTCAAATTTCAACCGACAACGGCAAAAACAGATACCTTGATATCTTACAGATTAATGTAAAGATTATATTAAATGTTTACAATATTCGCTGACAAAAAATCTTTGATACGGTAACTACATTTCGTAGCAATTATTATAAATTTAAAAAGGGTTTTCGGATTAACGTAATGGGCCTATAATTCTAGAACAACAATGGTTACCTATAATTTATAATCATTAAAAATTAAAGTTTATGGAGTTTAATTACTTACATGTACATAGCTGTCATTCGGCAATAATTTGGAGATTTGGCTGTGAGATTAACCTTGGGATAACTGTATTGACGTAGCTTTTCAAATCGCGGTGCAATAGTTTTCATCCCTCGAGCGATCGTTGCCACTATACGATTAGCGCGAAGAAGCTATTAGAGGCAAGATGAGTATTGATATTATAAGATTAACCGTACCACAAAATGATTAATTTTTCGTAAGCCAACGTGCGTCTCGTTATACAATACGTGTACTTGTGCTGAGGGCAGTGAGCCGTGAGTTAGCCACTGACAAAATAATAGCGCAGGATTACACACTCATCCTGCTGACAACTCGACGGACAACATTACAATACGATTGTTGTTGTATGTTATTTTAGATATATGATTAAAAGGTTATTTAATAAAAGAGTAACTCTGTTTATAAAAAATCATTAAGATGTTTTATTTCTCTACCCAATTATTCAATCGAATTTTGATGCAATACCTACCCTTATATTGCAATAATATAATTAAAAATTCGCGAGTCATCACATAAAATGTCTTCTTGTGAATCCTGTAATACATAACAAAAACTATAAAAGACTCAGGGATTAACTCAGTAGGAATATACGTAAAGGGTCCAAGCCCACCAGGGCTTTATGAAGTATACCTATATACTCGTATATGCAGACAATCAAGCCGCATCCGCACCCTTGATGACATTAAATTTCCTCAAACAAGAATATCCTCTGAATATTGGCGCGAATCCTCGCTTTCTTTTTTGTGGTGGCAACGTGTAACCAGTATCTATACGACATGTTATATATTTTATTAAACCAGTAATTGATAGTATAATTGATGAGGGTCATCAACAATGTTCTACAAGTTTCATAATAGGTTTTTTTTGGTGGTACTGTTTTCCTAAAATAAAATAAAATAAGTTTTGTTTTTTTTTTAATACAAGTTCTCGTGGATGAATTTAAAAAAGACTTTGTTTACCAATCTTTCAAAGAACATTATATCAAAAATTCAAGTTTTTATCTCAAATTCGTATTTAAAGCTCTATTTTCTTGGACTGTTAGATAGGTAAGGCAATTAAATATGATTATAACTTAAACAAAATCCCTCACTGCCGCTGGCTCTCTGCCTCCTGGGACTCTGCCCAAAGCACGAATATTTGAAACCTTCTCTGTACACTTGGGCGAATTGCAATCAGTCAATCACTGTGTAAATCCTTGAACATACCTAATTTATATAAGTTTTGTATTAACATAAATAAAAAGACAATGATTCGTAACCCGTTGCAGTATAATTAGGGCAGTTGCGTGAGACGAGCGGTGAAGGCATACGGGCGGACGCAGGCCTAATCTTCTCATTGCGAGTGACCCCAACCGATGGTAGGTACCTACGCCCCGGACAAATCGTAAACATAAATTGTTTTAAGGTCAATGTTAATGCAGACCAATGTGCGACACATTGATTTTTACTGCGTAGCGAGTACGGAGTAACCCTGATGAGTAAGTTTGTCAAGACCGAAGTAAATAGATCAATTTAATATTTTGCACGCACGTAGAGATGGGCTATCACGAATGTGTGTAATGTATATAAATATTAGATGGATCAACTCGTATATTGTAGGAAGTTCATCGGCCAGTTGAATACATATGTCGGTATGGGGCCAATCCTCATACCGTATTCGGCTCCAAGAATTAAATATATTTCGTAGTAATAGCGCCATCTATCCGATTAAAACACGAAACAGTTAATAACCACCGTGGCCCCATTAGCGATGTTTTCTGTATAAGTTTGTAAGCAGGAAACTAAGTGAGCACTAATTATATTAAAATAATCACTACATTTGTTATATGCAAAGTTACATAATAAGAAGCATTACTTTTAGCTTATTTCCCTATTGCAGGGTTGTACTGCTTACCAACTGTATGCAACACAAGTTTTCCAAGCTGTACTTTCCTTTAATTTCATGATTACATATTACTTTTTATTAGATGTCTCATCAATGTACCATTTTTCTAAAATGTGGAAAAGTGGGTTTTGTAAAATAAAATAACATGTGCTTTTCATTTTAATTTAATATTAAAACATGAGTTACAACAAATGGCATCTTAAAACAAAATCTTACTTAGGAAATAGTAAAGCTGCTCAATATAATGAATTTATATAAATATAAATCTGTTTGATCTGAATCAGCACAATGGGTTATATTAAGATAAAAAAACTTCATCAATCAATAGGAAAAATACTGTTAAATTTTTGAGACCAGCTCTAGTCGTTGAAAGTGATTTATAAATCGTAATGCATTTTGTAATATAAAATATTGTCTAATATAACACATTCTGCCGATCCAAACAGAGAAGTCCGTAAATTTCAATGCCGAAAATGTTTTAATGTATAATTTTGATCCCAAAACGTTTGCTCTTCTACAAAAGTACAATATATATTATCGAATTTGCAATACTTGAAAAACATTTGTCATCTACTCTATAGCTTATATTATTGACTATTGAAAGCTACTTTGTAATTAAGTACATAGATGTGTGTAACATTAATATGCAACGTGTTTGTGTATACTTAACTAACTACAAGGCGATTTGAAGTGCTTCTTTGTGCAAAAGAGAAATCATTTTAAAATTACAAATGCGCAATCATCGTATAACCTGATAGATGGCTTCTAAAATGATTAGATATTACGTTTTTGTCACTACTTAATTAATATTGAATTTATATCATATAGACGTCATGTGTTGGGGAAATAAGAGAAAATGTATTAATACATCTGTTACTAAACTATCTTTAACAACACCTAAACTGTTTTATTATGTCTTAAAACATCTACCTATTACAGAAACACACTTAAAATTTTAATCTATTAAAAAGGTCAATTTTGGGATCAATTTACTTTCACTTCATGTACCGTGTATAAATAAAAGCGAAATATGAAAGCAGTGAATAAACAAAACTTAAGACTACGGCTAAATCAAACTCATCAAAATCCGAAGAAGTGTATAAAAGCTAACAGTATGTTACAAATAAATTAGAAACAAAAACAATTTGTTCATGAACAATCACATAAGCACACTACCTGCACGGTGTATGTCGGTTCGGACGAAACACGAAACCTTATATGCGACGACCGCCAACCAAATATATTATTATTTTTAAATAAACAACCAACCACCTAAACCAGTAAAGTATATACAACTTATATAATAAGACTTGTAAAAAAAATATAGAGATTTTTAATACACGATAAAAGCATGATAACAGTTCTCCTACTGAACGTAGGAGTAAAATGACCAGAAAAGAATCGAATGATGTTATTCATAATAATTATTCTCCTTAAACAAAACTTATTAGAAGAATATTAAAAATATATTAGTACTAATATTACTATAACAACCGCCCAACAACTTCTATCTAACCTCTATAAAAACTTTTCAACGCTCAACATCAGTTCGCACCACTGGTCGTTTAATAGTAATCGTATTATTCTAATATGTATTGTTAAATTATAACAATATTATCCTATAAAAATATATAAGTTATATCTGTACTGAAAAATTCTTGCATTACTGCAAAAAGCACACAAAAAAAATGAGTATGAGATTATAATCCTAACTACATTTACGTAAACTACAAAACGATGAACTTAAGATTAATGTAAAAAATAAATTACTAAATAATACATTAGCACAGAAGTCAGGTAAACCGCTTAATATACTTCATAACACCGTTTACATTACAAAAATATTATATTTAGATGAAAATACCAATAAAGTTATATACAAAAGTTAGAAGAGATTCCATTGCTTGATGTGACCCCGTCCCTCGTGGTTCAAAGCCTCCTTTATTGTCAGAACATCAACCGTTAAGGAATGTACTTGCAAACATTATTATATGTACACAGATTTAACGTTAGCACTACAGCTAGTACAACAATGATTTACATGTAACATAAATGGATAGTCAATTTTTACATACTTTAAAGTGCATTCACACAAGTCTACTGATGATTATGCCATGATTTCATAAAAATTCGAAAAAACTTATTAACAAGAAAATTGATTGACTTACTGACTACATGATTTATATTTCTAAACAATCTTTACCCCAAATCATCTATCTACATATTCACAGTAATAATTTTTCTTCATTCTTAATCCATAAACGATTGTCAATTTTAATACATACAATGTAGATAGGGCAGAAAGCACTACAAATAGATATTTTGTTTCCATTAAACATTATCCAATTGAATTTACGTAATCGATGTTATGTTGCCAATTAAGTTTCCAAAAATGTTGGCTTCATTATAATATGTTTTTAAATTATGTTTCCACTTGCTCGTTTGTCTTAGAAGCGGCTAAGTCACAGTTTGCGGTGTACATGTCATTTTGTTACGTTTTACGAACATATTCTGTTGTATTAAATGTAATGATTGGTATGTGTCTGTATTTAAATGTTGAACACAAGAGAACTTTCACATTAGTATACTTGTCAAATGACTTACTTGCGACGCGAGCTTGCGCTTGACTTATACACGCACGCAGTAGACTTCAGTTAAGAATTTACATTTACATGGCCTATGTCGTAAGCGCATACTCGTATCCGTAAAGTAGCAGTCATTTGATGGTGTAGATGCTTGATTGTATGGTTATCTCGCTCTTTCTTCTAATTTCTTAAGGTGGCACTCCATTACTGGAGGTTTGCCATCAGCTCTTTGAATTTATGTCTGTCGCCAGCCAACCGAAACAGGTGCTCGACGGTGGCTATCCCAGTCCACTCCCGGATGTTGCGCAACCACGATTTTTTCCTTCTACCAGCGCGTCTTCTCCCTTCTACTTTCCCCATCATAATGAGTTGGAGGAGTTGGTACCTATCGTGCCGTACGATGTGTCCTAGGTATCCAACTTTCCTCATTTTGATAGTCTCGCTCTTACATACTATAAAACCATATATGTGTTCTTTTCATGTGTCGTTCAACAGCGCCGATTGGTGTCTGCACCCGCAATGAGGGTAGACGGTGATGTTCCCGCCAGTCGCACGCGAGAAGCGGCGGCGGGCGGACGTGCGCTAGGCGCGCTCGCAGCACAGGCAGAGCGCGCGTGGTGGTCAGGAAGGGCGCGCTCGGGGCCGGCGGAGGCGCGGCGCAAGTAGGTACGACGCGTCAAGCGCGCGCCCGCCGCCGGCTGCCAGGAGACGTCGAGCTACCTCGTTAACGCGCGCACGCCGCTGCTGTCGTGCGCATACAGCCTGTACACAACATTTGAATATTAAAACCTTAATCTTATTTACATGCAAATAATTAAATATGTTATGTGCTGTCTTTCGAAGGGGCCGAAAAATAAGAAAAATTCAAATTTCAAGTCAAGGGGTGATTAGAAATCGAAATCAATTACAATAACACTATTAATCTATATATTGTTAACTTTTTTCGTAAACTTTTTTTGTTTGAGTATTACAATTGTTGATTTCTTACAATAAAACATACCTTTGGATTCACAGTAGCCAAAGCATTGGTTGTTGGTGGCTTCTTTTTAACTTCTTGTGTAGACTTCGGTTTATCTGGCGTCATGAAATTCTTTCCGGCTCGCCCTTTCAAATACTCCGGTAATACTTCATGAGGCTGGTAAAATTTATGTAAATTTTAATAAGGAAACATCATTTTCGCATAAATATATTTTCTAATAACTTGAATTCCTGCTGTTTCACACAATTTAAAATAAACGCCTTGTAAATATAGCCCTTTATTAAGGCAATAATTTTCCCTTTGATCGTATTGTTAAGCTGTTATCCATTTGTAAGTCATCCTAGAGAAAAGTCATATTTTTTAATCTTTTATTTAAATAATCTACACTCACCGCATAAGTCCTGGAGACCTTCAGCCGCTGGGGGAAGTGATCGAACGCATATGGCTTAGTACAAATCGGATATTTAGGTCGAGAAATCTTCGTGAACAAGTGCGCAGTTCGATCCACGCGCAGCTCGCAAATGTACACGTGGGATTCCGCTGCACCAACCGGCCGGCCCTATACATACAAAAATATAATAAAAACTTAACGTAAAATTTCATTTATTGATAAATTAAAATAAAGGGCACAGCTGGTTTCAAATTCAACATATAGAAAATATACATAAATCCTTTTATTAGATTATTTTATAGATTATTATTTTGCCCGATAACATTTTTTATGAAAGCATAAAGCTTAATACAATACCTTGCAATATGTATTCAAATCCATAACCCAGCATTGGGACATTACAAGTTCAATGGGTACTGCTTCATACAATGGCACACGCATCACCTCATTGTGGAAGAATCTGAAATTTTACAAAAAACATTATTAGGACATAAAATAAAACATACTGTATAACACATGTACATTATACGGCTTCGACAAATTATGAAAATATCTAGTCACTTAACATGAACATATAAAATATTAAAACTAAATACATCGTTTTCAAACACATTATATTCTTTAACTGTGTGTATAATTAAGATGTTTTATGTTTCAATAAATTTAATAAATGTATGTATTATCAATATACTGACTTCCTAGTAGGTTCGTGGAACGTCTCATGCGGGCGCAGATAGTGGTGTCCGTACACGTAGCGCTCGCGAGTGTCTTTGTGCTTCCAAAGCCGCTCTACACGGAATATATCCAATTCCGATACCGGCACGCACCCGATCGTTTGGTACGTGTGCTTGCGGACCGAAACATCCTGAAACAGCATTCATATTTAAAGTTTATTTTGTACCAATAATTATCAATTTCTTTTGTTGTTGCAATTAGAGGTTTAAATCAGGTTTGATTACATTTTTATAAAATTTAAATAGCCATTTTCCAATAGAAGGGGACGCATACATAAGTACTAAAGCCTTACCCCTCCTTTTGGGTTTGCTGTAATATTTTTTTATACTAAGTCAATAATGACACCTAAGTATTTATATGAGATTCACAGTTCTATTACAAAAAGTAAATACTAATCATACCTTAGTCTGACTGACTTCCTCCTTCTCCTTGCCCTTGATATTCTTGAGCTTCTTCCTATCAACCCGCTTGGTCTTCGGCGAGTCTGTCTTCTCACCATCCCGCTGGCTCACATCCGGATGTTTGTCATCTATGGGAATATCGCGGAGCACGTACACCGTGTCCCCTTGGCGCACTTGTAGCCCATCTCGCATTAACGACAGGTAGAATTGATGACCTTCTTCGGTGTACTCGTCCAGGGGTATCTCACGATCGATCTGGTAGAGGGATTATTATTACTAGCGGTGTTCATAGGTATTTTTCTTTTCAAATAGCCAATGATATTAAGAAATACACAATATTGGTCAAGAAATTTAATTCTGAACTTTTTTATAGATAGCTATTTAACCTCTATTGGATACACTTAAGTCCTAAAATACAATGACTGAAAAACAAACATATCCCTTTGGATACA
>DWAJ01003094.1:0-15595 GCA_018238005.1 Eurema mandarina
TTTGTAGTACACAAAGCAACTTCCCTTCTATAGTCAGCTAAAACTTTCGTGTTCAATAATTGTCTGAGTAAAAAATGAATATTTCTTTTGATAAAAGTTCTGGCTGATCAGAAATTTTCAATGAAATATTTTATCTATATTTCCACTGAAGATGCCACAAGCTTTTATTAAATATACTTTACCCAAAGCATGACGATTACAGCAATATAGAATTATATAAGACTTATTATAGAATACAAATATATTTCTTATAGACATAACAAATGATGTTCACTTAAGTTTCTGTTCAAATAAAAATCGTTCAAATAAACGAAGTAAAATTTATCCACAGATACACATAAAATGTCTAGCTTGGACGAGAATTTAATATGTACTATTAAAGACTTGTTTAAGCTTAACGTGTAAATAACAAACTTAACAGTAACAGAAATGTATACATTTAACCGGACAAAATAAACGAAAACGAAAGTTTTCTAGAATCGTTATTATCAGACATATTGCATCTATGTGAAAACCGCACACTTATTGGTTATTATTAGTTTTTGCGAACATTTATAGTATGTGGCTCTTTAATTATTCGTCCCACGTGGTTTCAATGTGTTAATTAGTTATGATGTAGCGATAATTGCGATTATTACAAATTATTGTATAACTGTGGAGTATCTGAATGACAATAAGCCAGCTATGTATGAGGGTATTACCAGTATTTTTCGATCTTATGGAAAGTTATTTGATACTTTTCTTCAGGAATACCGTAAGAAAAGTACCAAATATGTACTTTCAGATTTGTATCGATTTTATATTGAAGCTGACAATCAAATAAATTTTCTAGCTTTTAAAACACTTCAAATATGATAACAATAATAAATAAAATAAAAAGGATTTTATTTCCAGTCTTAAACACTACATTCCTATATCTTGATTATTACACACCACACTACTTATACATATTATAACCGATCTTAATTATTTTTTTTTTAAATTTAATATTCACTAAGAACTTACTAGCTAACTTAACAAGGAAGAATAGACTTTTCGTTACACATTCATTTAAATGTAATCTATAAATTAAATATGATATCATATTGAAAATACGAGTTGTTTTAAAAAATATACGTTCAGAAATATGATTAATACGTTAAAAAATAGCAAAATTCCCACACGAACCCTATTCAGTAACAAAATAAAGGAATATAATCCTTAGCTTTGATAGCGCTGTAAAATTTATTTTCCCCTTGATACCGATCAAAATGATGCTGAAAAATTGACAAGATGGATTACTCGGATTAGGTGCGGGCCGAATGAATTTAGATTAAAGAGATTTAGGATTATCTAGTTGCCATGGTAACCAAATGCTTTACAATTTCCCACCATTGGCTTCTATTGCCACGTGCTAGGTCAGATTCTATTTTTAAATTTTCTTTTTTTTAAATTTATCTTCAAACTTTAGGATACACAACTTTTTACTTCTTAATCAATACATATAATAAAAACGTAACGAGTCGCTGTCTGTACATGGAAGATATATGAGAAAAAATATTATAGGAGACCTTTATTAACGCAATAGAACCCAAAACAATGAATTTTGGAATTTTTGTCTGTTTGTTTGTGCACGCTTATCTCAGAAACGGCTTATCCTATCTCCAGATGGGGTTTTCAATGATATATTGTGGTAAGCTTCACTTAACATTTAGTATTTAATTCATGTCAATCGGTTGATAAATAAAAAATGTTTGGCAATTTAAAGAATTACGTTGATCTCTAGGTAGTAATATAATATGTTCTATGTAATTACGTAAATAATTTAACAAGCAACGCTTCAGAAGCTGTTGGTATATATAAGATAGAGTCTTTTGATACATTATTTATATATTACGAATGCACATTATTACGAATGTATATGTATAGGTATGTATTAATCTAAATTGCTATAAATTATATTTAAATGAAGTATATGTTGTGGATGCCTATAATTGTGGCGGCAATAATTAATTTATCAATCTTGTATTTTATGTTCCTTTATTTTTAACTAGCCGTTGCTCGCGACTTCGTCCCTGTCGATTTCTTTTTCCATTATTTCTTCGCTCCTATTAGTCGCAGCGTGATGTTATCTAGCCTTAAGCCTTCCTCGATAAATGGTCTATTCAATAAAAAAATAATTTTTCAATTTGAAATAGTAGTTCCTGAGATTAGCGCGTTCAAACAAACAAACAAACTCTTGCTTTATATATTAGTATAGATATATATTATGCAATACTACCATAAGGAAATAGATACAAATCCTTACAAAAATCTTCCACAACGTTCCAGTGTCAAGGTAATTTAAAATGAACATACATAAAAAAAAATATTATACATACAGACGAATTGAGAACCTCCTCCTTTTTTTGAAGTCGGTTAATGAATCGGAGGAAAACGGTCGAATTAAAGCGTCTCTTACGAACGCTGCCTTAAATATGAAAGATATTTTTTTGAGGTCTATAGAAAAGATGTGAAGCTTGAAAATGCCTACAAAAAGTCAACGACAGCATAGTCTAACATTTATAATATATAAGTTACAAAAATAAAAAAAGGATTTATATTATGTCCAGAGAAGTGGGCACGGGTCGGCTAGTGCTTAAATGAGAAGGTTATAGCTTCTATTAAGTAAGCAATAGATGGCGCTGCGATGCTATTTTAAAATAATTATTATAAGTTTATTTAATAGTGTTTTCGTGGTTTTAGCAGCTAGGTACATGAAGTCTATGTAACAGAACAAAGTTTATCCGAATTACTGGGATGATAAAAGTAGTTGTAGTTACTTGATACGAGTAAAATGTTGGTTGAATGTTTGAGCATTTTCCAGACGTTTTCAAGTTTTTATTTAAAAGACCTTCATAGCTATATCCCGATCTCACTCAACAATAAATACACCGGCTGAAACTACGCCGCGTATGATTCATTGTGGAGTGATATTTTTCTCGATCTAATAATATTTTGTAACGTTTTATGAACTGTAAACTTTTAACTACTCCTAGTCACGCGTTGCACACAATAATATAAAAATAGTTCCGTAAATTTCTTCAGTAACATCGCAAACAAATATTAACCTCAATTCTCTCTATTACAGATCACGTAAAATGTCAGCGGAGATTTAAACGCGGGAACCGCCATTAAATACGAACGAACGAATTATTATCTGTACAGGAGCACAGATTAAATTAACTGTAATGCAGTTTTAGAACGGGGGAAAGAGAAAGAGGACCGAGCGGGACGGACAGCTGGGTTCGAAAATAGAACATTCGAAAATAGAGAAAAAATGTTGGGCTCCAAGTCAGTATCGGGGAGACCATCGGCGGATGAACACGCCGCATGGTGGGAAACACCATGGAAAACTATGGCTGACCTCGCAGAAGCCGTTGACGATCTCATATGTAGTTTCGACTATATGGACACAGCCATGGATAACCTAGTGATGCTCATATTCATTTGGATTTTATTCTCGATAGTGTTGCTAGGGATCGCGAAATGGGCGTACGGGAAGTTCGGGGCGGCGAAGGTAGAGGATAAAACTGAGAAGCCGAAAGCGAGCGATGAGCCGAAGAAGACAGCGAACGAAATAATAAGCAGTGCGGATAGTGTTCTGGCAACCAGCGCCAAGATCAAAACCGGGGCTTTTAAACCGAGCAAACCCACTGGTTTCGTACCAGCCACGCCTCCGAACAAGAAGAGGATAGGGCGAATGTCCCCAGGCCCAGAACAGCTATCGTTGAAGAAACACCAAAGCATCATAGTACCGAGCTGTACTGGCCCGGACGCAGCGAGCGTGCAATGGGTGAACGAGTTGTTGACGTGGTTATATAATGATTTGGTTATTGTGAATGAACTAGTGCAGCAATGGATTGTCTCCATGAACGAGTTCTCGAAGAAGTCGGTTGAGGAGGTGAGTGTGTTTTGTCAAATGTACGCTTAATTAGAACCCTATATTATAATGTACAAGACTTTTAAGTTTGGATAACCCACTTCGAAATATGAGCTTATCAGTTTAACTTGTGTTTATATGTGTCGGGAGTCGAATATTTGATTACGTTGATCTATTTAGGATCAAGCACGTGTCCTAAATTTCGTTGCTAGTTTCGTTTTGTGTGTGTGTTTCCACGAATTAATAGTTAAATCGGGTTTATTCTTGATTGAAATTTCATTTATAATAGGAATTTTGACTGGGAAGAAAATTGTTCTTGTAGTTGTTTAGAAGTTCTAGAGATACATCTACTTGCTTGGTTAGTTTTCGTTTAGCCAAAAATGACTATATATATCGTAAGCATCTAAAAGCTGACTCAATTAAATCGTGTACATATGTATGTACGTCTCAAGAAGTGTTAGATTTGGTTTGATGCCATATTTATATTCGGTTTTGGTGAAGCGTTATCTCAAGATCTACTGATTCGACTTTGAGAATTCTTTTACCAAAAATAATACTAATCTCTACATCGTAATATATTCGAGTATCAAGGGTCACTCGTGGCGTCCTCGACAGTCTCTGAGGTTAAGTGTGCACGAAGGAACTCCCGTTTGCTTGAGTCAGTAGTCCCTGCGAGTTCGACATTACCGCCTCGTTTTCCCCCGAGGAGGACGACCTATCCGTAAGAGGATTTCCCACTTTCAGAAAAAAGAGGGATTCATAGCTTAAACAAGCTATGCTGTACAGTACTTAAGTTGTGACATAATCTAAACGCTAAACTTAATTTCTTCTTCAAGGTGACAGTTAAATATTGTAGGGATGACTTATTTATAAAACTATATTTCGCTAAATTCTTCGTCATAGATCATAGATTAATTAAAGCAAAATGTTTACTATGTTTTATAGGAAGACAAAAACTATCAATGTGGTATAAGTTATTTTTAACTTTAATTAATTTTCTCATTGCTTTGGGTAATGTTAAATTTATGTATTATTTGTGTTACACTAATTGTAAAGAAAGTTTGAAAGCTGCACAAACCTATTTAAAGCAATATATAAGTGACTAGCTGTTGCTCGCGACTTCGTCCCCGTCGGATTTATTCCTATTATTATGTTATAGTAAGTCAATCTAAGAAGATAGACATATACTGTCGCGAACTTTTTTTTAGATCATTTAAAGAGGAATAATTCTTTCATTCATATTTTTTGGTATCTTGAACCGTTTTCGCAGCGCACGCAAAGGAAGCCCTCAAAGATGAATAATTTTCCCCGTTTTTACCATATTTTCCATTATATCTTCACTCCTTTTAGTCGCAGCGTGATATTATGTAGTTAAGTAACAAACAAACTCTTCAGCTTTATATATTAGTATAGATTGTGAATATTTGCACATTTCAGGAGCTCCGGTAGAGGGAAGCAAAAGTTCGAGGTGCGATTGAGCCAATCTCGCATGGTGTTGGATGCCGAGGAGTTCTGTAAACTACACTATATAGATTCAGGAGAATACACACATGGTAAGTCAGTTCATATGTCATATGGATTAATTTAAAGTCAACGTTTTTTAAGATAGTAGTCATGCCATTAGTCTTGGCTTTTTAAGGTGGTAAAGCCACGCCAAGGAGTGTCATTCCTCATTACAAATCTTATCAAAGTTGTCATTGCACTAAGTGACATCTCATCAGAGATATCATTACGTTTCACTCGATAAATAGGAGCACCGCAGGCTATTTTTCCCTTCCCGCCTTCTTTAATCGTATATAATACACCCTTTTGTCATAAATTCTCCGTCTTTTCTATTTATAAGCTTTTCTGAAGAGAAAACAATAGAAATCTTGTTCCAAACATAGTGGGGTTTATGTCGGTTTAAATCCGATTTGTAAGTCTTATTTTCAGTGCGAAAATTCCCATATCTAAAAAGTAAAATAACTAATAAAGATAAATCTATACATATAATAAAAACGTAACGAGTTCCTGTCTGTACATGTAAGATACATGAGAAAAAATATTACAGGAGACCTTTATTAACGCAATAGAACCCAAAACAATGATTTTTGGAATTTTGGTCTGTTTGTCTGTTTGTTTGTGCACGCTAATTTCAGAAAAAAGTTATGGCAATTTAAAGAATCACGTTGAACTTGGTGAACGTTTGTTGGCGCGGGTTAGGCGTTTTCAAAAATGCTGCCCAAAGTCACTTTTCTACGCGGGCGAAGTCGCTGGCACAGCTAGTAGCCCAATAAATTCATGTCTTTTCCGTTCAGGTGAACATTTGGAGGGTAGAATAATAACGACACTATTTTTCCTCCTATTCTGGGATATCATATACGCAAATTTGCGAGGAATTCGCGGCATTTTTCTTAGTCACTACCAGATGTACCCGTTGGATATGTTCGACGGTTTCTATGAGAACAGGAAGTGTTTGATAGAAGACCGTCTCAAGGAGATTGAGAAGTCTACTGCGGATGAATTGGTGGAGAGAATGAAGGTCACGTGCGACAGTAGACCTGAAAGTAAGATTTGATATTGTTTCTTTTAGTTATAGCGAGATACTGAGCAGGGAGTTATGGCTTTAATGGAATTGGAATTTGGTTGCAATCTCGTCCGGCTCTAAGGACCAATTTTTCTTAAGTACATGTAAATTTTAATTACTATTTAAAGCAGGAAAACGAGAAAAAATAGCACCTAATGTTAACTAGTCATGTCCGTCCAAAAACACTAGCTATAGATCTCACTATTGTATGTTGCTATATTTTTAACATGTAAAATATTGATTGGGATCGAATTTTTGTCAGTTATATTTTGACTCGAATGAGTATAATAAAAAGTATAGTATAATAAAAAAAAAATCAGAATTCGTCACGTTAGTAATGGTCGATAGCTTTACAATTATTGTGAAATATTTTTTTAAATTTGTATAGTAGTTTCAGTACATATTTCATGAATATAACCATAATATAATCAAATACTTCCTATTTATAAAATGAGTACAAATTAAATATTTTTATATTTAAAATTTAACGTAATTTAAAATTTTTGATTTAAATTTGTTTTTCTTCTAACGAATGCTTTCTTTTTTCAAGAAGTCTTCTATGATTATATTATCCTCAATTGCTTAAATGTGACTTCCTCGATACAGGCTGAGCCTAGTGAGGAAGTCAACGATGTTTTCGCCTCTGATAAATTCCCTCAGCAATACAAATTTTTAATTTCAATTTTATTTTATTTTAAAAAAGAATTATTTTTGTATTGTGATGCAAATAAACGGTTTTTCATTTTTTCATTTTTCAATATCACTACTACATAATATTCCTTAACATGCTAACAAATTTCACGATTCAAGGAAACAATTCGATTGTATGTCGCCGAGTTGAGCGCAATGTTCTTAAAGTTTCACAATGAAGCCATTTTTAAGTTACAACTATCTGTTACAGCGATCCAATTGAATTCCAATCCGAGTCCATGTGAATTGAAACGTTGGAAACCGGGACAATGGCCCATTAAATTACACGTAACATTTTGAGAAAAAGCTTTGTTGTTGTATAATAAAATGAAATGGGTTGCTTTAACCAAAACTGGTCATAATACTTTCTTTATCTATTTATGCTTTATTACATACAGTACGTATTAAAATTTACAGTAGGATTGAAAATATAATCTTAACATTAAAGGGCGGTTGAAGGCCATATCTTCCAGACAACCTACCCCTTTTCACTTTCCTCAGGGCATTTGAGTATCCTAGGTATAAGTATTTTCTCATGTTAAAAAAATTATATATATGTATCAAAGTGAATAGTAATTATTTACCCACTACAATATATTTTCTTAAAGCAAGGCAACACATTCTGCGACTGTTTATCGTAAGAGGCAGTTATTTAATAATAGGGACCTCTTCTGCTACTTTGCTTGGCTATAAACACATTGAAAACAATAAAAAAACAAGTACATTCTGCTTAAGTATACATCATGCACGTTCAAAATAACAAATCTAAACGTTTAAATATTTGATTGATTGAATCGATATTCCCTGTAACAAAAATTACTAACAATATGATAACTTTGTCCTCGTATACAACACTAATACAATCTTAGTGTTAGTCTTTCTAAATGTGTTATATTTTTATAGAATCACATTTATAGGAAAAGGTTTCATAAATATGTTATCTATTGTTAAGGTCACACATTGCCCTCCCAATCACCGGAGCCATAGAGACGGGAACATTATGTAATCCACAGAGAATGGGAGGCATCACGTTACTATCTTATCAACACGATTGAGTGACGTTGAGAAATTCTTTCTATTCAGTTACAATTGTGCGTTATATTTTGTTAGTTACTGGCCTTTGAGATTTAATAAGAAAAATGTATTCGTTATTTGTAAAACTATGTATTATTAAAGGGTTTCTTTATTAAGTACCTGATTTGTGTCGCTTTTGATTAAATATGTTAAAATATGGAATGTTTTTATAATGTAAACGTAAATAGTTTTTTTTTATTTAGCACCTTAATTTACCCAATAATGCCTATATTGGGAAAGTCAAACCTATAGGGAAACTGACATATTCAACATTTTCCATATTATGGCACTAAACCGCATAATGCTTAACATTGAATGTTTCAACTACATCTTTCTGTATTCATAAAAAAAAAAAATATAGCGCACTCTTAAAAGTAGTGCTTTCGCTTGACGCGTTAGTTATATGCGCAGTGACAAAAGTTAACAAATATTTTGCCTTAATTTAACATTGATCGGAATGTCGCACTACGGTCTGTAATTGAGTAACGCTGAATCTTAACTATAATACTAAAGATTGTGTTCTCCCTGTTGATATAATATATTATCAATGTTATATTTATATTGTTTTGGAACATCGTGTTCGTGAACGTTCTCTGATACTATTCAATGAATGAACACACGAAAAAACACTTCACCTAAATCCGATCAATAAATCTAGGTCTTACCATTAATAATTAAGCGTCCATTACTGCTGAAACCGAGTCCAATTACTAGAAATACCTCAGTATCGTAAACCAATCGTAAATTCCACGCAATGTAAATCACTCAAGCATGATCGGTATTTTGTAAAAACGTAATCGCCTATAAATCTCTTCGACAGGCATAATTTGAAAAGTTCCGATGAAAAAGACGCACCCATTAACGGAGCGCTAACAAATTGTTAAAATACGTTGACAATGTGAATACTTTAAGGGTTATAAGAAATATTATATTCTATTCAGGTTATGATTCGCGCTTATAATGTTATTTTTACATAACATATTATATTCACATACATATATTTAAAACTCTAAGATACGTCTAAGAAACTTAAAGGTTCATTACGATTCACATACCTTTTTAATTGGATTTATAATAGTTTTTTTTATAATGAAATATAAATTTAAACTTGAATTTCGCTTATCATATTTATTTGAAAAATCAGTATTTTATTCCACTGTTCAACTTGCCGAGGATAATTCCTTTCGTTTGAGACCGTTGTATAGTAAGAGAAGTCCTGTGCTTAATACTTTTTAAACTGTGTTTAATACGTTAATGTGTGTGTTTAATAATAATAAGTGTGTGTAAATTATATATGATTTTATTAAACATACATAATTCATAATTTTTGTGTATATCAGAATAATTTCATTCTAACGTTATAATTAGTAAGTATAACACGATACATTCGAATTAAAATTCATTAAATTAAAATTAACCTACTGCTATTTACTGATACCAAATTTAACACGTAAAACTCAAATTATAATACACTTTTATAAACATTTATCCATCTGGTAAATTGAAATGCACGAAACAAAGCGTTTCAGTTAACATTTAAAAGGTAAACATATTATTTTTACTATAAAAGGAGCTGGATTCATACGGAATATTGTGGAAAGATTTACTGCGGGCTAGAAGCTTGCACTTCGTTTAATTTTCTAAATGCATATTCCAGCTGTCAGAGTGTATATGGAGCAAGTTATTTTTTATACTGGCTACAAATAAATGCGACGCATTCACCGCTTGATGGTTGAGGACGGGATGGTTTTGTATAGTAATTGTTGTAATGACATGTTTTAATTACTATGCTTTGTTTTAACCTTGTAGCCAAGAGAAGGGTGGTGGTTTTGGTATGTATGTATGTACATGCTTATATTTCTATACTTTGTATTAAGTTACCTTGAAGCCAAAAGAAAAGTCACGATTTTGTGAGGGTATGTTTGTATGTTCCGTAGCGCCTAAATTACTAAACAGAATTTAATGAATCACGTATCAATAGTTGCATAAAAATGGCGCAGGTGATGCAGACTATACATTTTTTTATAAAAAAAATATTTTTGTTTGATGTATGTTTTATTAGAAAACTTGTAATGCTTAAAATGTGTTAGAAGAATTAATTCACTTCTGTATGATATACCTTTGTATATACTTAATCAAGATTCTCTTTAGACTTTGTCCAATTTGTCGTAATTTATGGCGAGTCGTAAATACATCGGAGGAGAGAGGAGGTAATTTACGACACACACCTACACACGTGTATAACAGTATGAGACTTCATATAAAGTGTTATTAATCAACAGTTTATTTATTGCTTCGAAGTCAAAGTCAAGTGTATATCTATTTTGAACTAGGCTACATATAGCAACACTTTTGAATGTTGGAATTACAAAACAAAATCCCTGGTTCGGTAAGTAGTCTCTACAGAGAAGAATCGGCAAGAAACTCTGATAGCATTATAGATATGAGTATTTTTTAATAAGTAAATATAAAGACACTTATATCTAAAATAATATTAATGTAATACCAGCACCAGCCACCCGCTTTGCTCTCTCTGCTCTGCTCTGTTTTGATAATAAATTTTGTTTAAGGATTCGTAAGTTTTAAATATGCTTTGTGGTAATAATTTAGACTGAAGAAAAAGTTCCACGTAAGATATTACGTGGAACTTTTTTTGATAAAAAAGGATCTAACACTCGCCTAGGTTGTTAGCTGATAAGACAATATGTAATTGTCTAAACGCGGGCAAAATGTAAATGTTTAGTATAAAAAAAGAAAATAGCCCAGCTTATCGAGCAATGAATAATGCTGTAATATTTTTAAATTACACTAAAAGGTTTAATACGTTACATTTTTGCCAAAGCCAAAAAAACACAAATTAACAACGTCAGCTTAACAAAGTTAAATTTAGCAAAGTTTGGAGTTGTTTTTTCCTCAGACTTCATCGTCACTGTTCCCAGCGGGGAATACTTAGGGAAATATTACGTGAAATTATGATTTATAAACGACCCGCCCGACTTTGCTTGCGAAGTTGCGTATCCTATATGCAATAATCAGTACTATAAATATAAATACATAAACCCCGTAATAAATACATAAAATATAAATACATAAACCCCGGACAAAACGCAAGCAAACTGACACACACGGAGACAGACAAACTGAGACGTCAAACTTATAAAAGTTTTTTGTGATGTACAAGTCATAACCTTTCATTTGATACCCCACTTGACAGACATTCGGTTTTTTTCCCCACTTTTACCCCCATAACTTTTAAACGGCTCAATCGACTTTCATCAAACATATTGTCTAAGAACACTCGTCCGCAAAACACCTTTAATACAAAAAAAACTAAATCGAAATCGGTTCATTCGTTCGGGAGCTATGATGCCACAGACAGACAGACACGTCAAATTTATTACACCTCTCTATTTGCGTGGGGGCCTCAAAAATAATATATAATTGTAATTTTAAATACCAGATGTAGTTTTCATTGATTTTCTGTTAATTAAAAATCCTTACAAACTCTTTTGTCACAACTGTTATATGATTGTAAGACCAAGATGAATAGATGTGTTTTTGTGGTCTCCCTGATAGATGGCTTAATGGCTACGGATTTATGACAGTAATCCTACCAATATAATAAATGAGAACGATTGGAAATGTTTGTTTGTTTTTCAAGCAAAACCTGACGAATGAAATGAGATAAAACTATAGCATTGTAGATAGAAATATAGATTATGTACATTACATGCACCGACCGGCAAGTAATGTCGATACATAATATGACTTTGATACGCTCTAGTGGGCATAGAAGAACTTACCATGTTGCTTGACGTGTCTGATACGTTCATAGCACGGTCATGGTATGATACGTTGTAGTGGGTAGATAGATACCTTAAATTATGATTCAAGAGTTTACATGTATAATACAAGCATAAATACGGGTACATACGCGGGGCGCGGCTAGTATAAGATAACATAACATTGACAACTTCAATAGATTAAGAATCGCTTTAACAAATGAGCGGCAACATCACGAAATATAAAGAGAAGAAACAAAAGCCTCAAAGCGTGTCGGCATTGAAGGGGCGAAGTGAGCTTAACGGGTCATTGACCGACTTACTGTCTAATGGATGCTTATTTTAGTATTATTTTGGTACCTTTTACCTTTTTTGGTATATTGGTAGGTTTTAATAATAATAATACCTAAAATTATGTATTTAATATATTCTTAATATTGCACTTCGCCACTGTTTAAATATTTTGTTATTGTACGATTTTTCATTTGTTTGGTTGCTTGGTAAAAATCACTTTTTGATAAGGCTGCCAGTTACAACATTCCCAAAAATAGCTCTGTTATGTACATTCTAATATACATCAATAATATGTGCATTGCTAATGGGCTGGCGTTTCTCTTTCCATCAGGAGTGGGTCCAGCTCGTCTCACCACTTCTTAGTACATATGTAAAAACAAAAATACACTTAAAATAATAAAAATAACATTACAAACAGCAAAAGAAAGAAAACAGTACAAAGAGCGGTCTTATCACTACAGAGATCTTTTCCAGATTTATTATTAGCTTCAACTTTAAACTGAGCAAAATTTTTGATAGTTCTCAGTAGTTAGGTTCATCGCAAATCTTTAAAAGGGGGAAAAGGAAAGTATTTTGTGAGAAGAAGTATCCCATATATCCAGAGTATGATCATATTTTTGTCACAACAGTAGTATCTTTTTGAAACAAAATAAAACTCACCTTTGTGACAAATTTATTTGAACATAAAAAAAAAGAAATAGTAATAGAACTGTTTTGTGTTCATGTCGTCCAGGTTGAATCCCGGCCGGAGATTGATCGAAACGAAACAGAGGAAAAATTCATAGAAAAAACTCTCCTGTTACTCGCCTTACAATATTGCATGTTGCAGTTTACTTATGGGCAGGAAAGGTGATTTTTTATTAACGGGTTTTTTTATTAAGGGTAGATCCAGCTTTGGCGCCATTGATGGTCAAATAGTAGTGGTGAAGTCGAGAACTTACGATAGATAAGATTAAAAAGTAGGTAGTTTATTTTATTAATAACAAAATATATAGGAAAATATAATCCTTATGTTATGTTAAGTCCCACTCACTTGATACAATCCGGAACCCAAGATTGTATTTAGTCAGGAGGTTCGGGTCATAGTCTCATGGACAATCACATAGGTACACAGGTAGTTGATTCGCGATTGTGTTATGGGCCTTTAATAGGATAGAAAAGGAAATCATGTGTGACGTATTGAACGAAAAATTCCCTAGAAATATCGCTATCTAACATAGAAGCATAATATAAATTAAGGCTGTTTTAATATTAACAATTACGGCCCACATATAGAAAGATTGAAAACTGGGCTTTATAAACGTCTCTCTTCTGAACATTATGACATTGAAGTTTCAACTGTCCCACACTGCATATAAGATTGACTTTCCCTTAAAGATGTCTGGGCATACGTCATTTAATAACTGAACTTGGAAATTTAAGCAGAGCTTCTGACAAATCTAACCTATGGGAATAATTAATTAAGGTTTTAATTAGCCATTAATGGTTAAATGGATGCAAGAATTTAGGCAAAGGATTTAGAGTATATAGTAGAAGTATATAATACTAATGCAGCATGTGGGAATTAGTTAGAAAGTTTTGCAAGTTTAATTGGTAGCAGATTTTTAGGCTTTTGTGGAAAAGTCTGCGAAGTCTGCGAGTCCGCTGTAGAACGGAACACAAAGGGGTTTTTTTTTTCAATGTGAAGAGGGGAGACGAGCTGGCGCACTCCTGATGGTAAGAGTAACGCCAGCCCATAACCAATGCAGTGCTACCCGGAACTTTGCTATAAAGCCCAACTCCGGGTAAGGGTGCACTACAACGACGCTTCCCACTTTGAGTCATCAGATGTTAAGACTCATTAGCCCAGTAATTTCGCCAGCTACAGTGCCCTTCAGACCGGAGCACAGTGACATTTTCACATCATTGTTCAGGCGGTAGAATGTGGGGGTACCCACCCAGTCGGCCTGACATAACCCATGATCCTTTTCCCTGATTGGTATATGAAGATTTCTCAATTACAAAAAGGGTTATGCACCTTATCCTCTTTGCCAACACTCTTAATTTTGGTAATGCGTGAAGGTATAAAGTTGTTAATTTAAACTATTTAGAAAGTCTATCCTTTTACGTTCTGGATCTATTATAGTTGTTTTTTTAGGCAAACCGCCTCAAATTAGCCTCACGGCATGTCTGTCCATACAAAGATTTATTTGAACCATATTTGAACCAAAGCATTTGAACCTTATCCAATTAAGTCAGTTTATACAGTAACGATAAAAAGCCAAGTTAAACGAACAAATACAACAGTTAACAGAGCCGATAACGATGTTGAAAACGGTCAAATATTTACAAAATGGCGGACCGACCCAATTATGCAATTGTGCTGCTGACTTGTAAACGCTTTTAAAACATTCACCTGTAATCTAAACTAATATTTATAGCTGAAAAGTTTGTTTGAACGCGCTAATCGCAGGAACAACTAATAGTAATTGAAACATTATTTTTTTGTTAGATAGTTCATTTATCGAGGAAGGTTGTAGGATATATAACATCACGCTGTACTGAGCAAGAATCACTTTTGATTTAAGGGAGCCTATCTGTCTATTTTTTAGTATTTTTTGATTAAGCGGCAACAGCTACATCGTTTGTGAAAATTTCAAATATCATGGTTCATGACAGCCTGCTGAGAGAATGACGGTACATTAACCTTTGATAGAGGAGCTTGCATTTCTAATTTGAAAAATAGCAGTCAATTAATGTGCATATTTTATTTAATATCTATGTCCACTGTGATATCATTTACATGCAATATACATCCAAGATACTTTACACAGGGTTCATTAACCTTCTTGTTTCTAAGACATCATTTTAATGAACGGCATGTTATGCTCGTCGTATTCAGTTCTCAAGAGGAAATTAATGCAGCTAAAAGAGCGTGTCTATGAAGTTAGATGGGGTTATTTAATATTTATGTCCTCTACAACTTGGACGGATTAGCGCAGATCTAAAGTTCAGGGTTTTTATTTTTTTGTAAGAAATAAAATGTTTTCATTATAGTAAATAGCCAGAACTTGCTTAGCATCGTTTTTAATAAAACCATTGTATGAATAGACTGCCGTATCGCTAGAAGCTACCAGGCAACCATTGGTAGAGGTTAAATATTAGAATATACTGGGAGAATACATCTATACTAATATTATAAAGAGGAAAACTTTGTTTGTTTGTTTGTTTGTTTGTTTGGTTGTAATGAATAGGCTCAAAAACTACTGGACCGATTTCAAAAATTCTTTCACTATTCGAAAGCTACAT
>DWAJ01003095.1:0-15589 GCA_018238005.1 Eurema mandarina
AAATTTGTTGTTTTTTGTTATGTACAAGTCATAACCTTTCATTTGATACACCAATTGACCATATTTGCAGACATTCGGTTTTCCTTCCCGACTTTAACCCCCCATAACTTTTAAACCGCTTAATCGATTTTCATCAAACAAGTCTAAGAACACTCGCCCGTAAAGCACGTGTAATAAAAAAAAAACTAAATTGAAAACGGTTCATTCGTTCGGGAGCTATGATGCCGCAGACAGACAGACAGACGTCAAACTTATAACATCCCTCTTTTTGCGTCGGGGGTTGTTTTTAACTCTCTTAACCCTCTTTTTAGAGAAGGTATCACGAGGCAAATTCTTCAGCGAACGGTTCTAGACTTACGAATCTCCATAGAGATAGAGATAATAACTGAGAAACAGACAATGGAACTGTCTCAATATTAGTTGACTCATAAAGTAAGTAATTGCCGCCAGGTACGATTCAGACTTTCTGAAGACCTACCTGCGTGCCCAGGTGCGATGATGTGTCTTGATTTTATGTTGTATTTTCATTTTTGTGTACTATGGACTATATGTTCGAATCAAAATTATAAATAAAAATAAATAAAAATAAATAAAAATTCCGTAGTACCTATAGTATGTGTAGTCTAGAAAATTGTATTGCTACAAAATTTTCACTTATCACTTTGTTAGAGCTAGCATTTTATCCTTAAATTTATTTCTAGCTTCGTCCAGTAAGCTATCAAGAAACGTCATCTCAGAAGCATATCACGGAAAAGTCATTTACAGCGCAGCACACAATATGAGGCATCACATTTTGCAATCCCAACTTTATATTATAAGGGTAGCTAGGTACCTTTCTTATTTGTTACCTATTATCTTCTTCATAATTTATATAATTTTTGCAGATAAAAAAGGTTTGAATTTGTACTTTTTTTCCGCCTGAGTTTTTTAAGTACGTACTCGTATTTTAAGGAATATTATAAGAAAAGAAATACATGGCATAACGTTTGGTGATTTATTTTTAGATTACCTATATACAAATCAATACATAGTATAAAACAAAGTCGCTATCCGCCGTCTGTCTGTCCTTATGTATGCTTAGATCTTTAAAACTACGCCACGGATTTAGATGCGGTTTTTTATAATAGATAGAGTGATTCTTAAGGAAGGTTTGTGTATATATTATATGCGTAAATGCGGTTAAAACCGCGGAGCGCCGCTAGTATAAGATATATCAAAGTTATTTTATATTTTACTTTGTTTTATACTATGTAATTCTCTACAGCAGTGTTTTCTCTATATATAATAGTGGAAATTCTAAAGTAGTAGCTACTTCTTTCCACTGTTTTTGCACTGTCAAAGATTTAAGGAACGTAAAGCTTGGTAAAAAGTATTTAGTGTAAAATTCAACAGTTAATATAGTATAAAATAACTATAAGATTTTTTTTTTCTTTATTTTTTTAGGGCTTTTAGCTCTGAAGCCATGTCAGAACCATCATCAAAAAAATTACAATCATTACAAATTATTTATATATATCGATTAAAAATCTAAAAAACTATAAGATTTGTATTACGAAGATACTTTTTTGTAAGAAGCCCTTTCTAGAATCATCTAGAAACGTGTCACGAAGAACGCATTTGCAACGCAGCACACGATATGAGACATCGCATCTTGCAAATATTGCAATTTACGTAGTAGGTACATAGAGAAACGCGGTTTGTGAATTTCAAACAATTATAGTATTAAAACGCATTAACATATTCCTCTCTTAAAATAAATATATCATTAATATAAAAAAAACCTTAGAATAATAGCATTGTTTTTTTTGTATTATTAATAATATTAAAAAACTCTCAGCCGTTATGTGTAATAATAATGATACGAAACTTTATTTATTATTATATTTCATGCTCAGTTGGAAATTATATTAAAAAGGAAAATATATTTGAATTACAAATAAGTACACAGCACATAGTACATACCATTACAATGCTACTTGTTCTGACAAGGATGTTTTTATTACCGTAACGATGAAATATTAGGTCAGATTGTCCTAAATAAATTAATTATCGAGTACGTCGTATAAACATGCAAAGGGCCGCCAACACATCAGATGTTAGGACATTTTATCGTTTCCGCACATTAATTGGGCTGTTATGTAATTAATATGGTTTCCTCCCATTAAAACTGAAGTGCATATGCTGGCAATATTTTGAATGGTAATGAAGTTCGTATTGATGATTTAAGGTTATTTTCTATGCTAACGTTTATTTTAAATTTGTTGAAAAATATTTCAAATTTACTTAAATTTGCAAATAGAAGATTTCTGTGGATTGTGAACGAAAACGTTTGTATTTTACGTTACTGTTACGATAGCTTTTAGTATATCAATGTGAAAATGTTATTTTTAAATGAATGTGTCATATATAATAAAAACATCCCAAATGAAACAAAATAACAGAATAATCACAAATATAGTTTAAAGAAGATGATTCTTCTATCTTACTGATATTAAAAATATGAAATTTTGTTAGAGTGTCTGTATGGATGTAGGTTTGTTATTCTTTCACGCTAAAACGGCTGAACTGATTTAGTTGAATTTTGGTATGTAGATATGTGATTCCCTTTTTTTTTGACGGGGGGAAATCTTCTTACGGATACCGCGTCCTTCTCGGGGGAGAAGGAGGCGGTTATGTCGGACTCGCCTAAAACCGGCCACTACCTACTAAAACCCACCGGTGTTCCGTCGCGCACCCTTTCGGGGGGCGGACCTGCTGAGGACTCACGATTCACGAAGCAATCGTCCGCAGAGATATGTGATTCCCTGGATTGACACATAAGGTACTTTATAATCCGGTATTGGGGGTGTAATAAAACTTATTATAAATATTTAAAGACGAATACACTTGTATTAAGTATTAATATAATTTATTAGTCTAAGGATAAGGATAAAGTCAAAATCAAAAGTATCTTTATTCAATTAGGGTACATATAGTAACACTTTTGAATCGATAACCGCGGGGTACCGCGCTTACTCAAGTAGTGGCCTAAAGCGACCAGTTTTTTCTATAATTACTACGTTTTATAAAGGGATAAAAATACATAATATGTAGCTATACTCTGTAAATATATGTAATTACAATACAGCTACTAATATTTTGTTGTCATTCGACTGTAATTACGATTTAGTTAACTAGGTCGAATACCGCCATATTTTCTCGCTAATGACAGTGCAAGATCCTTCGTCAAAACATTCATTATTTCAGGTGTATCACGGTACAGTCAGCTACAAAATTTGATGAATATTTTTAAAAACAAGGTATTTAATATATATTTATACACCATATACAAATTTCCAATGCCTTTTCATTGTTAATTACTTCACTTTATATGAGAAAATTAAGATTGTATCCCGCTTACGACCCTTAGTTACAAAATCCTTTAATAACAATATTTTTAATATTGCATGTGACCACAAACTTTTTTGGTGGACTGTACCCTTAAATTGATTACATGATACGACTCAATATTTACAGAATAGTTGCCAGTTATCATAAATCAAATAAAATTACGCTGTCAGTGCGTTCAAGATTAATTGTGTTGCCATAAATATAGTGTCTCGATACTTTTTAACCCATTTACGGTTAATGTTAAAGAAGGAGTTATCTTAGCAATGTTTGTATGTATGAACATTTGTATGTTCTACAGTAGCGCTTAAACTGCTGGCCCGATTGAAATGTATGAGTGTGAGAAATTGTGAGGCAAATTTTTTCGTGGCTTGTTATTAGCCAGTTTTTACACTATTTCTTATTTAACGTAGAACACTTTATTGTCCGTTTGTCTATAAAAATTGTTTATTTCGAAAATGTGTGAAAGTTATTTAGTAATCTATTGGTACTTAATCTGTTAAAATCAGCAGTCACATGAAGTCTTAAAAGATTTAAACTTCGAAATGTATGAAAGACAGAAAACTGCGATATCTTTTTTACATCAACAACATAAAACTACATTCAGCGGAATTGGTCTTCAAAGTCTATTCGACTTTACGATCTAGATATAAATGTTAGCTTACGTATTAGTATGGCTATTTCTTCCACACAGTTTCTATATGATATTTATCTTAATGCGTCCAGATACTAGAAATATTTCATTCATACGAAGTAATATTAGTAATTATAATAATTGAATTACAAACAAACATTGTTTTTTATTTATTAACACCTATGTTTTCCGTTAATTACTAGCTAACCCTCCTGACTTCGTCTGTATAAAAAATATCAGTGCTCTCTGTATTTTTTTATGAGTGCCCAAAAAGCAAAGCCACTGGCATATGCAAAAGTGGTATTACGAATATGTTCTCGGGTTAGTTATTAAGCCCAAAGCGCCATTTTTAGATAATCTTCAAAATGTTTTACAAAATCTTTAACTCATAAAGCCAAGTACTTAAAATCATTTAGCATTTCATTGACATACAATCCCCTATAAATAAAGTTTCGACCATACATCGACTGTGACGTTAAAATATGATCACACATACACAACACACGATCAAACGGTAATGCGTTTTAAAAGTATTCATCTTGACTTAAATCGACGACTTATATTTATGAACTGTCCTTAAATCTGGGTCGCTGTAATAAATAACACGACCGCTAATTTAAGAATTACTCAATATTGATCAGACATCGGTTACACGATCTAGAAATAGTGAGTGAGGTAACGAGCTTATGTATCAACATTAACGTTTCTTTTCTTATATTATAGATGCGAAACCTTATAAGAATGAAGCTACTGAATGTTTTTATCTGATTGAAAAACAGTTAAATTATATTACCCATATAATTTAACAATCCTTGACCTTCGCAAGTTCTATTTATTGGTTCCTTTGCTGTCTGTTTTCTGTTCCTTCTTCTTTCTAAGAACAAAAATATATAATATTATAAAAATATTACATTATAAATCGTGTATAGGAACTAGCGCATTCAATACTTGGATATCAATATTATATTATCCTTAATTGTAAAAGAAACGTAGATGAATGACGTTATGATAAAAAAAACGAGGACTGATCATTGAAAGTAAGAAGCACCTATTATTATCTTGCTTACAAAATTAGTTTTTATTAAAATTATGTTCGATTTTATTCCATTTGTAGAAATCATATTAAGTAAGAATACTTCTACATCAATCGTATTAAATTATTCTAAAAATATTTCCTACTTACATTCTATTCAAACATTTCTAAAATTTTCTTAAAATCGCCCTCTTTATGTGTAAGTGGATTATGCGGGGAGTTTTGCTTAAATATTTGACTCGATTTCCGGATTAGAACAAGTCTTTTGGGAAATCAAGGCAAAGCCGCGACGGTACAGGAGTGTTATGCACAAATAATTCTTTATATCTTGAATTTTTTATATTTAAAGCCAGGTTTATTGAAAATAAAAAAAGCCCTAAATGTTTTAAATCCATTTTCCATCCGCTCTTTGGCTTTGGAATATTGAATAACCTACATCCCCATTAAATAACCATTGAATAACCCATCAACAAATGCGAGAATACTCACCAATGAATTTCGACCTTGTTTTTAAGTTATTCCTCCTATTAAGCTAGTTTTTAGATTTTAATAAATTTTGGCAATGTGCCAAGTGATATTTAAGTTATTATAATACTTTTAGTTTAGTAATAACAAGGTAATATCTCAATTTAAGCACTTTAGTGTCAAGATATAAAAATAAGCCAAGCGGGGTATTAACCGTCATTTTCGCGAAACATCGTAAAGTAAACGGAAACTGAAACTAGTAGGATTAACGTCGAGAGTGTTGAGATGTTATCATTTGATTAGAGCCTTTGTAACAAGAGGCCAGTTATTTATGGAAACCGAGCTAAAATTACGAACTGTTGTACATTTTTTCTGTCGACGCCTCGGCCGTCTTGCTTACTGTAATTTTCGTTGCAGTCAGTACACAATACACATTCTAGCCAGTAACGCATGCTAGTTACTGGCTTATAAACATTTTATTACTATACAAATATCTCTTTACTGACGAGGCTCGTTGTACCAAGTTGAAGTAGCAAAATAAGATTTTTCATCGTACAAATTGTCATAATTTCTTAAAAATTTTGGAGTGGAGAGTTCGCCGGTAAGATAGTTTGTCTTAAAACACTAATAAAAAATATTTGCTCTCGTAAGTTGGTCAGACAGCCTGATTAAGGCGACAAATAGTAGGTAGATGATTTAAGGCCGAAAATTATCAGCCTTACTGGAAATACTTAGTGAGACGTTCGTCTTATAATAAATAAAAAAGCAATAAGGAAAGTTAATTAATGACGTAGAATCTTTAGCCCTGATAGAATACATCGAACTAGGTATATATAAATAAATTATTTTGCGAGGTAGTATAAAAAAACTATAAGTAGGTACAATATAATTCTGTATATAGCTGAAATTATTTTGCAAATATAAATAGCTTTTTTTCGTGTAAATGGACGACTAGCATGCTAGTGGTTCTACTAGTGCTAGTCGTAATCAATAGTATCAAGACTCGAACAGTTACTGTAGTCTTACGCTCCAATAATTGCATGTAGTTTCATCTTGGTGAACGCTTGCGGGTAATTTTGCGCTAAAAATACAAGTCAGATAGATATTGTGAGTATATAATTTAGTTGCAAGTTTGAATTATTCTGTAGGCTTGTGGCCTGTAGCATAAAATAATAGTATCTAGTACCAGTATGACCAAGTAAGGGAAGCCATTTTAAGTAGACAATTTTGTCTACTTACATAAATCGTCGCATCAGTACATCGCATAGAAATTCGTTATTTCGTAGATTTCAATTTTTCGACATCTATAGCAGCAACATTATCGTTATATTGTTGGTAGGGATTGGATAAGTTTTAATACATTTGGTTTAAAAGTATGGCTATTGTGAAAGTCCTATAGTAGTTTTTAATCATTTAAAACTGATTAAAAACTATTAAAACTTCAAAACATGAACTAGGTTCTAGTTTTTCTTAGAATACCTTAGTCTTTACACGGTTAATACGTTAATCACACATCAACGTAAGCAACAGATGTTATTAGAAATCAGTAATATAAACAAAATAAAATAATACAAGTTTAAGCATAACACTAAACAGAATCTCAAAATGTATAAATATATATAAGTACATAGCAACTTATATAAAAATTTACGTATTTCAAGCACCTTAAATATTTTAGTTCTCGTTAAAATAAATTATATTATGCCATGGTAGGCATACCGCATAACTTAGTGTTAAGTGTTAATAGTTCAGACTACTTACGGTAGATGGCGCTATATTAAATAAAGTATTAAGCGTTGAGTTGGCCTTTAAATATTATATAAATATTATTTCGAATTGAACAAATTGTATATACCTACCGATATAAAACTTATTTGTATATTATATTAAAGAACAAATATATTTTTTAAATATAATTAACTAAAAGTGATGAACGTATAGCAATAAAAGCATTCGCTTATTCATTAATTAATTATCTATAAGTATACTTATAATATTATAGAATAAAAGTAATCCTACTACTATAATACTTAAAATGTGAAAGTCTGTAGGAATGTGTGTATGGATGTATGTTTGTTATTCTTTCACGCAAAAACGGCTAAACTGATTTAGTTGAAATTTTGTATGAGATTGTACAATCTCATACTTAATATGTTCTTTATATCCCGGTATTGCCCCGGGAACTAAGCGGGTCAAACCACGGGGAACATCTATTATCGTAATAAACGTTACATAGAATAAGCTAAGAAGAAGGTAAATAGCAAAAAACAGGACGTCAAAAAAAACAGAGTATAAGTAGCGTCACGAATCTTTAGCACTGAACGAAATCTGCGCCGGGAACGGCGCGGCGCGCGTGATCGTCGGGTGCGCGAGCGTTGATTGGTTCCCCAGTCGTGTTGTCTTTCTCGCACCAATACGTCCATTACGAGCGTGATTCTACCGATGCGCAGCTATTCTCGTCCAGCGCTAAACATCCGTGACGCGACTTATCAAAAGGGCTTCACAAAACAACATTAATAAAAACAGTATTTACATCTATAGGTCTTATATTTGGAGCACTAGAAGTGAGGCTTTGGCAACGTTTCGACGGTCACAAAAGCGCTGACTCACAAACTTTTCATTTCACAATACAACCACTTACTTTATTTACAGCTGAGCGCTTTGTCTAAATAAATGTTCTGTCTATTGTCTTCGTTTTACGACGTAAGAAAGTATTATATATCCCATATAATATTCTTTGTATTCATGTTTCTTTTTATATGCTGCTAGCTGACCCGTGCCCACTTCTTTGAGCATAATGTTAACAATCCTTTTTTATATAGCCTATGACATTCAGCAATAATGTGGCTTTCTATTTGTGAAAGAAATTTCAAAATCGGTCCAGTAGATCCTTACAATTTAAAAAACACACAAACTTTACTTTTTTATAATATGAGTATAAATAATTTGTATACAAAAAAAAATTTATTATTGCTGTAGTAGTAGGTATATAGTGTAGCCCTGCCCGTTTTCTCTTTGTTGTAAGAAGAACAAAACTCGGCGTTTTATTTCTACAATTCTCTTTCTGCTTCTAATTTGATTGTGTTATCTTATATAATAAAATGTAAATAATAACTACAAAAAGCTTAAAAATATAAAATATTAAAAAAAAACCGACTTCAAACTTATAAAGTAAAAAATACTACTCACAAAGTAATACGTATTCGTAAATGCTTTTGATTTTCTTTTCTAACAAAAAAGAATCATAAAAATCGACAAACTTATCATCGAACCAATATAAAATGCATATATAGCGTCAGCGTAAGAAGCCCTCTCTTTTGAAGTTGGTTAAAAACAAGAACATTACTAAATATTTAGCAAACTATCTATAGTAACACGTGATACTTAATGAGTAATTTCACGGTGCGCGCGATCCCCGAGCCCGATTCAAATGGGCTCGTTCGGAGTCACGAAATAAATCATATCTAATTGTGGCTAGATAACCTTAATTCAGAAACTTAGTGAACTCAATCGTTATTATACCTATGGGTAATTTAACTAGCTTTAATATGTAATGTGAAAATTTCTGTTGGAAATTATATTTATTTTTGAGGGTAGGTAGTTATTATATTGTACGAGTATGTAGAAGTTTCAAGACCTTTTTTTTACTATTTAGAACGTTTCAACTAGAACTCACATAGTCAGTTTTTCGTATAAAATTATTGTTAGATGGATTTTTGGATATAAGTTTAGCCTGGGTTGTCACTATTTTCTTATAATTTTTATATATGTATTATTACATATATAAAAATTAAAAGTAATTCGTATAATATTTTGGTAAAATGTATATGTAAATCCATGGATAAATCTTAAGGTTAATCCATTGCGTAGTTTTTGCGTAATTCATGCTAGGGGATGGATAATATCAAGATCTACTGATCCTATTATGATATTTTTAACAAGATTATTATTCGATTTCAGTATTGATATTAAGCTTAAATCGTGGTGTATTAGCATCTGTAAGTTGAGCTAAATATCTAATATAGGCATATTACCTATGAGTACCTTTTGTCGAATTGTTTCATATACTCGATAAACGTAATCCAAGGCAGATGTTCTTGATTCGAATTTCGCCCGTCGGCGGATTCGTAGCAATTAATTTGATCCATCTTACACTAATCGCCCAACTTTGACGATTAACAGATAATTCCCTGATCTTGATGTGGTTTCAATACACTCCGATGTATGTGTCACGTAGCTACCAGATATACTCAATAGTCATTGATTTAATCATACATTTGAAATCAATAATATAATAGTTAATAGATATGTTATACACCAACTAATCAACCGAAAAAAGTGTTCCCCAAAGCCGCGACAGCACACATACATGAGTCAAAACGATAAAAAAAGAATATACAATAAAACCAATAATAAAATAAAAATAGTTTTGTCAGTTGGGCGTGAAAAAGCACCGCAACCAAGTCCTAATTAGGATGTTTTTGTTTTGATTTATTTAATATAATATCATTGTTTGAAATATATTATTTAAAAATAAGTTTGTAATTTGTCTGTGAAATATTTACAGACAATTCATCTTATATCTTATCTATTGATATCACTCTCAATGTAGCTATACAGTTTGTATGTGTTTTAATGTTCAACAATTTAAAATTACGCACACATACAAACATCTGTGGAATCAGCCTGATACAATTTCACACTTACCTATAGCATTTGATACTTTATTTTGCAGCTTTTTAGGGATAAGTTCGATAAAAATCGGCTTTCCTCGGCTGTGGGAGCGAGAGGGAAACAGGTTGTTACTTTAGACGTTTAGTCTAACACTCGCATCCTTATTTTGGGTTAACTACGTTAGATATAAGACATCCTGTAAAGCTTATTGCTACCTAAATGTTAGTAAATGCTAGATTCGTAATATCCACTTAATCTTGTAGCAACTCAATAGTATTAATTAAGAGCGAAAACCTAGTTCTCGAAAACAAACTTGAATAATTAAAGCGTTGATCCTAATAACGGCTAACAAGCAATTGAGAACCTTATCGCAAGGAAATATCCTTATTATAAAATAACTCTGTTTAAATGTTCCAAGCACGTAAATCCAAATTATTTAATCCAATTACAATTTTTAAATTTTATTGAGTAACAGAATTAGAACTTGGATTGGCGACAGAATGACGTCATATTTTGTCACCAATATGATAAGGAATATTATTCTTATTTTTCTCTTACATTTTTAAAGGTTACATACGTTTTATCTAATGCTTATGGCACGTATATCTAGTAAAAATAATGTTATTATTAAAAAAAATATTATTGTAAGAAGTGGTGAGACGAGCTGAACGTCCCCCTGATGGTAAGAGAAACGCCAGCCCATAACTAATGTAGTGCTACTTAGAACTTTGCTTCGAGCAGGGGTGCACAAAAATGAAGCTCCCCACTTTGAGTCATAAGATGTTAAGACACATTAGCCCAGTAATCGCGCTGGCTACAGTGTCCTTCAGACCGGAGCACAGTGATATTTGCTCATCACTGTTCAGGCGGTTGAATGTCTGGCACTGAGGGGGTACCCATCCAGTTGGTCCTACCCCTACCCCTTTCGCACGAGTAAACTTTAGGAGTAAACTCGGGTAAACTCTACTCAACTCTAAAAACTAAAACAAGTAGCCTTATGAGATAATAAGTTTTTCTTTCCTTTCCTTCAGATAATGTACTCTGTAATTACAAAAAAATTATTAAATCGGTTTTGATAACAATATAGAAAATAGATTAGATTTTGCATAAATAACATTAAAAATTTTCATGTGAACAAGCAATTTTTCATAGCACGAAAGTTTTTATACAAACTTCAGTAATAACATCTCGAGAACACCTCCATAGGTCCCGTAATGACATCATTAGCGCAAATGACAGGCAAAATTAGAAAATTCCCCCGAATTTGTGGTACTCGAGTACCGATCAAAATGAACTTTTGTCATAAGTTCGGGTGAATTTTAATAAAGTTGCTCATAAAATTCATTCCGCTCTCATTTGCAGTATTAATTAATTCATAGCAAAAGTTGCGTGGTAAGAGCAGTAAGTTTCCGACGTGCAATTAATAGTTATTTATTGGTCACGCATTGTTCTCGTATCTCGAATCTTGCATTCTGAATTTTGGTCAGACTTTCAATTGTCTTATTAAAAATCTGTCTCGTTATTCAATTGTTATGTCATGGATGAAATTGCGATGATGATTTTCAATATCCTGCTTCGAATCTAACTGTTACAAGAACATAATTTTATGACTTAATGAAAACAGGAGATATTATGATATATTAATATTATTATTGATCAAACATTCACATGTATATGTGGTAAGACTATGGCATTCCAATAGAAATTCGGCGTCAAACAGACATCTCATAAAGGCACCGTTGCCCCAATTATCTTCTTCTGTCTTCTTTCATTATTCAATCTTTACCTTCTATCTTAGACTCTCAGCGTCGGGAATATTCATAATGTGACGTGGACCAGACCAATAAGTCATTTAATATTTTGTGATTCCTATTAAATCGCCCGCCTTATAATAAAAAAAATCCAAGAATGTCACGTTAGTCCTAAATAAATTAATATATTATTTTAATCTATCAAATGACTAAACTATTACTGCAAAAAATGTACACATTGACGTCATATTTCTTCGATACTTATCCCTGTGCTGTTCCAGTATTTATTGCGTTTTTAATGATGTCGAAATTTGATCGGCTCAAGTCTCCAGTTCGAGTTAAATGTGATATGGCTGTCCTACTTCTCTACTATTCCATTTTCTGAAATGAATCCAACTTATCGATATGCTCTTCATATTTTGTGAAATTCATGTAGAAAGTCGTGTAGGTAAATTTAATTTTGACTTTTTTATTTAGATAATTAGAAAAGTTAAAATTTTCTAAAGATAAGCAGGTACAAATAATCAAAACTACTATCAAATTGTCCAATAAGAGGACCACTTATTTGTATGTTAAATCGGAAAATGATGTATTTAATAAGGTTCAGTACCATCGATTAACATCTGATATTAAAAACGATATAAAAGTCTTAATAAAGGAAGATAAAATAAAAACAGTACGTCGTACGTCTAAGTAATTTTATGAAATATTCCATGTCGCTCTAGTATTATTTAATGGACAGCTTTGAGCTGAAATGTTACCCGACAATTTTCGCAAAGGCTTACTTATTTCTTTAACATATCGTTATGGTAAATTGCATGGAGAGTAGTGAAACTAACATTATGTTGACAAATTGGATAGTAGCGTATTGTATATTTTAGTTATCGGCATAAAGGACTTTGTTATCTGTAAGGTCATTGTTTTTATAAATTTGTTAGTGTATTGAACTTATACCTAACTATAACTAATACTAACATGATGATAAGGTAGCGTATTACGTTGCTAGGAATGATGAGAAGCTCCATAACTCATAATGTAACCTCAAATGTCCACTTCGACTTAGCAATACAAAATTTTCTAGCCTTACTTTTCGTGATCACATTTATTTAAATCATTCAAAATTGATTATGATTCAATATAATATTTATAACAGATACCTATCCATTGTAAACATGTTACCGTCGTAACACGACGTACCTATCACATCGGAATAAATTAAAATGTGTCATTATATTAGAACGATAAAATAATTCTTTATCTTGAAGCAACATCGGACTGAATTTCATATATAGGAATTGTAGGTGAACCATTAATTCTTCGCCAATACATTTTCAAACTAGGAACGTATTGACAAACCATCGCGCCGTAAATAAATGTATCTGTCATATACATTTACACGTCGTATAGCATCGGTTATGATCATATCCGACCATTTGGCTCGGCCGGTTGTTTTAGCTGAAAACATCGCGTTTGGCAAATAAACTAATGAGCGCTGTGTTTGGTCGACATTAACCCAAATAATCACGTGATTCGCTAACGCATTCTGAGCCTCAAATGTTTTTCGTTTTATTGTCAACATTAATTTTATGCATGTCATGTGATAATTTTGTTCGCGTGCCATACTTAAGCACATTATTTAATGTTTTAGGGCTGACACGCCTTGGTTTTGGGTATTATATTTTTATAGGAATCTTAAGTTAAGTCAGTCTGTCAGTTATTCTGATAAGAATGAATCTAAGATATTTCTTATCATGAGTGGAAATAAATATCTAAGACCCGTAAGTTTTCACGGAGTAGCTATTATCCTATAATTATAGTAATTTTTCGCTTTTCTCAGCAAATTCGTTTTAAGTCGCGTCGTTAATAAAAAAGTGCAAGGCGTTTTCGTTTTAAAATTTTAATTATGAGTTCCATGTTTGATTTCTAAGAAATAACTAACTGGCCACATATAAATTTCTAATATGTTAACAAAATAAAACTGAAGCCATATAAATGTTTCTCACGTCTTGAAAATAACTAATTGCAAAGAGCACATGCTTTGCCGTGAGGTAAGCCATATAAGCTCCGAGTAACGAGAAAAGTTTTCTTATAAAATCTCCCTATTGAATATTAACATGTTCTTTATAGCCTATAAAAGACGTAGGTTGGAGTAATCATCGAGGCTTTAGCACGTTATGTAATAATAGGTGAAGCTAAGTGAAGTCATATAACATTTTTGGAAAAAAATCGGTGTTTTAATTTGTGTTGTAATCTTTATAAATAATTACATAGCTTTTAATTTAATTTCACTATGTTTTTTGGTTATCATGCAACGAATGACATTTCTGTATCTTCTTTAAATGAATGTTATTATAGCTCTATTACCTATTTATTGCCTGTAACCTGTTTTTCGCAAGTTTTGCATTACTGTCTTCCAAAAAATTCGTATCTGGTAAGGAAAAAATTAGTCTTCTAGTCCATAGCTGGTAATTATAAGGCAAACTAAATCATTATCGTTCATAAAACCAAGTCTCAAAAACCTATCAGCATCACAATCCGCAAACCAATTACAAAGATGGATCACGCGAGCCGCGTATCTACCAATTCTACCAATTCGTATGGCGTATATTTTGATCCGGATTTACGCGTGTCCAATGAATGAATGGTCTTAATTCTAACCCCAGTACAGTAACTATCCGCGCAATGCAAATAAAAGGACATTGCGGCTGGAGTCATTAGTTGGCGTATCAGTTAAATTTTGGACTAATGGGTAAATGCCTAGTTTCGTTATTTCAATTTTAATGAAGATAAAGTTTAGCGTTATGTCGTCAAGTGCATTTTACCACCAACTTATTCTAGAATTCTATGCATCAAAAAATATACTACAAATCCTTTCTCGAAGCATCAAAACTACCAAACTAACATAACTACCAAGCTTGATTGAAGTATTTGATGACAGTTTTAGGATTAGACAGGATTTATACTTATATTCTGCGTATATTATATACTGCGCTGTGACGAAAAAATACCGCTATCTAATAAGATTTAATGCTGAAATTTCCAAGAGAAACTTAGTTACCCATTAACCAACTGAATTGTCTATAAGCTATGAGCCAAACATGAAACTTTAACTTCATACATATTCATCCATAGTTCGAAACACATTAAAACTTTACTCCACTCGGTAATTCAAAAGAAATTTACTTAAACGAAGAACAAACGAAGTTCTAATTACTTGTCAAGTTAAATAAATAATTCAAAACAATTAGAAGATCAGACGACGCCGCCTACATTATTAATGCAGGCTCGGTTAAGGAAGGGTGTGAAATTGATTCCGAAACGAAATGTGTTGTGCTTTTAATATTATTTATCTATGCTTTTGAAATTATGGTGTAGGAAAGAAGGAGGATGTAACCTTCCTCTGAACCAAAGGGAGGATCCTCGATTAGTCGAACCACTGACTGGCCGGCCGTTAGCCCCCGATGGTTCGATGTCGAGAAGTTGTATATTTGCTAAGTCTCGAACAAATATCGTAAGCGGTAGCGGTCGCTACACTTAAACTGTATTGAGCACATCCAAGCGAATGTGTATTTTAGCTGAACCATCGAATAAAATGATTTATAAAAATAAAATTAGATAAAGAAGCCGTTCACATTCCTTGGTATA
>DWAJ01003096.1:0-15587 GCA_018238005.1 Eurema mandarina
TGGAAAATATGGAAAAAACGGGGAAAATTATTCATCTTTGAGGGCTTCCTTTGCGTGCGCTGCGAAAACGGTTCAAGATACAAAAATAATATGTATGAAAGAATTATTCCTCTTTAAATGATCTAAAGAAAAGTCCGCGACAGTATATGTCTATCTTCTAAGATTGACTCACTATAACATAATAATAGAAATAGATCCGACGGGGACGAAGTCGCGAGCAACATCTAGTGAGTTATAAAACGACTGTATTTATGCATTTTTATCATCCAGTTATGTGTACGGTCTATAATTTTAACAATTATAATACACAACTGCAAGTATTATTCGTAAATTTCCGACGTGCGGGCTGCAATGATGAGTTAAGCTGTTGTATGACTGATAGCTGGGGCATTAACCTTCTTATCACAACACTGCGCCGATCTCGTTTTTAGTATTTTGCCTACACACTATAACCCTTTATGTGGCTAATATTAAACATTTTCCATTCACAAAATTTAAGTGATAAGATAAGATTGTGATTTTATTATTTCTATATCAGGATCTCTTACATCATCGACTTTGCTGATTTAAGAAAGTTTTAGAACTATGAGTATGCAGGAGCGACGTTTTCCGTCTTGCCGCATCGGGTAAGGGTCAAGGACGCCATTGCAGACTGATAAGTTATATTTAAAAAAAAAATCTTGAACTTATTTTTGAAGTTGAAATCTAGTTCGACCTGAAGTAATTGCAATTTCTGTTTATGACTCCTAATTGTTACATAAAATATACTTATACACATATCAAAAAGCTCATATAGAAATATTTCTTGTATAATATCAACTTATATTTGATCAAGTGTGAGTTTATCAACAGAGTGCTGTGTGTAACATATGAATGCGGTCTTTGTTCACAATGTCCGTTGATCCGCTATAAGCCCATAAAGAATCAATTTAAATTTCTTACTACATATCATATACAAATAAAAACTATAACATCAGTAATATGAGGGGTCATACACTCAGGCAATATTAAAATAATATTAAATATGCACTATGCAGTATGCAGATTAAATCACTCTTGCTACACTCGACATGCACATAGAAAATAAAAGATTTGGATTAGATTGAGTAAAATTGATAATAGAAATAACCATCCAATAAAAACTTTTTCAAGGATATTGCAAAAAATAAATATAAATATAACATGACAGTATTTTTAATATTTCGTTTTTTAAGTGTTCCTTCGTTTATTTTCATTAGAAAAATCGACATTTTATTATTTTATTTTGCGAAAAAAACGTATTGAAAATTTTTGACGTTCCAACACTAATTGTTTATTCTATATTTTTACTCAGTATGTAGTCTGCATAAGATTATGTCAACGTGACACTTAACAGCTGTCAGTCACGCTCACGCATAAAAACTTGTTTACTTATGCTTCGTTTTACGTACTACTTAAGTAATATATTTTTTGTCTAATATGTAATTATTTATGATAGGTATTTACTCCAATAAAACAATTATAATGTGAAACAAGACAATAAATCTAAATTGTTTGTTCATTCAATCGAATTGTTAAAATATAAATTCATGAAAAATATAGTAGAAAATTATTCGCATATATTGTATTCATAGCCGCTGACGGCAAACGAATCAGAATAATTTAGTTTAATCAATTCAAACCACAAGGTCACGATATCACTTTGTAATTTAATCAGTCGGCCAGGCCCCCTATTCACCTCACTGCCGGGCGCCGGCACAAGATTGTTGTCGATTAAAAAAGGATAAAACAGTTCGAGATGGCTTCCACGATGTTAAAAATTCTTAAATCCGAAGTATGTATAACTATACTATTTTAAATATTACTTATTTAAATGTTTGTATTTGTTTTAAAAACATGAACTGTGAACTATTTTTACTGTTACTATAAATAATTTATAAGGTGACATGCTGGATTTTAAACTATCCTGAACTATTAAATTAAATTATAACATTTATGAGTAGGGTATTGCTTATTTTTCAATATCTATCCTGTTAGTAGGAGCTTGAAAAACAAAGTTCTTAATACATCATTCAGATAATATGGAATTTAAAGCAAGTGCTAAATTATTTATGACACTGCGCCTGTACTATACTGCGTAGTTGAATATTTCTCCCTTGTAAGTTTCATCATGTTTCAATCAATAATTCACATGTTGTTGTAACTCAGAATCCATGCGGCAATATTTTGTCTCGGTACATACATATTATTAAGTAATAACATTAATAACAAATAATAATATTTGAACTATCACTAGACCTGAAGTAATTCCCCTTATTAACCAACATTGTTAAGAAATAATTCCAAACTATATATATGTTAAGAAATAATTCCAAACTATATATATGTTAAGAAATAATTCCAAACTATATAAAAACTGGTTTCGTGCCATTTGTTGTATTAGGTATTTTTTCCTACATGAACTTTGCATAAATTATGTTACATCATTTTATTTACAGATTAAAATTTCAACTTGTGTATCTCATACATAATAATAATGACTTCACAACATAGATAATGACTTATCTGTCAATAAAAATATAACAAAATAATAATTTAATTTTCAGTCTCACATATTTCTACGGAAAAATTATAGCAGTTCAGCGCCAGCAACAAAATTATATATTGACGGACAATTTGTGGATTCCAAAACAAGCAAATGGATTGAACTCACGAACCCAGCTACTAATGAAGTTATTGGAAGGTATAATGTCATGATTAGGCCTTTTACATAACCATGAAGAGTAAGAGAGTACGGCTGATTTACATGGCACTCATACATACTGAAAAAAAAACAGTGAATTATTTCCCAAATGAGCAATTCAGCCAGCATTTAATAGATTAACAAAAAATAGTGCCCCAGTATTTAATAGCTTGTTTCATGTTTACATTTATCATAAAAGTAAAAATTATTATCTTGTTTAGGTAAACATTATTATGCTATCATTCAGTTTAATATCTGATATCAACTTCATTTTCTAAGATATTATCTTGTTACTATTTGTTTTCAGTACTATCTTAATGCCATGAAATCTGAAAAGTTAAGATAATAAAATACAATTATCAAATGAATTTGATAATTTCCTTTTGTTTTTGCATTTCCAATTTGAAAAATATGATTTTTTGTTTAATTTACTATAATTACTTGCTCAAGTTTTTATCAATTATATTTAAAACCTTAATTCTGATATATTATGTGAGTGGCATTTACTATCTATATATATAAATGCATACTACTGTTAAATAACTACTTTTCATACATTTTTTTCTAGAGTACCCGAGGCTACCCAAGATGAGTTAAATACAGCTTTGAATGCAGCTAAAAAGGCATACAAATCATGGAGTCAAAGTACGATTATGACGCGTCAGCAGCTTATGTTCAAGTAATAGAGCCATTTATTAAAAAAATACCTATTTTATCCCTTGTATAAATAAATAGTCCTTGGTTTATAAATTAATGTTAAATGAAGTATCTGTATTGTGTTCTACTATTATAGCTAAATACATAAATAACGAAGGTCAACCCTATACATATGTATCACAATTATTCATTAACCAATCAGAAAATTTCTATATACTTTTATTATGTAAATACAGACCAGTCCTTGACAGTTGTATTCCATAAAAATTTAACTAAATGTTTAGTTTCAGTGATAGAATTATTTCTTGATACTGAGTGTGATGTTTCTTTAGGTTTGCTCGCTTACTTCGTGAAAATCAAGCTAAGATAGCTGCCAAAATAACTGAGGAGCAAGGAAAGACTATCGCTGATGCAGAGGGAGACGTCCTTCGTGGAATACGTTAGTATTGATATTATACAATAGTTGCAGAATAGACATGACTTTAGAAAAAAATGTTTCGAAGTAATTAAAGTCAAATGCCTCTTTTTGTTTTTTATTAACTTCTAGTTATCCAAAGGGTAATGTGTTTTTTATATATTATATCCACAGAATCGGTTGAACATTGCTGCAGTATAACATCTTTACAGCTAGGTGACTCCATTCAGAATATAGCCAAGGATATGGATACACACTGCTACAAAGTGCCTCTTGGAGTTGTTGGTGGTATGATATAACAGAATACTATTAGAATTTGATTGATCATTCATAATTTACTGGCAGTGCCCCGCGTTGTTCCCGTTTCCGGAACAATACCTATCTACATAAAATAAAAAACACTTTATTAGCGAACACAAAGAAAAAATATTATATAATATACTAAAGGAAAAATTGAGCCAATTACGTAGCAAATTTCAACTAAATTGGTCTAGCCGTTCTTGATTATGCATCTATGAGTATAAAAAGTACATTAAATCAAATTAGTTATTTACAAAGAATATCAATATGTATTTGAAAGTTTATTAAGAAACTTGATATTGTTTAATCCATTTTTATGTCTAATGTCTATACAAAAGTTAATAAAATTTGGCAGGTGTTGCAGCTTTCAACTTCCCAGTGATGATTCCTCTATGGATGTTCCCACCAGCTATAGTTACTGGAAACACTTGTATTATCAAGCCTTCAGAACAAGATCCTGGTGCAACTTTAATGATGATGGAGCTATTACAGGAGGCTGGGGCACCACCTGGTGTTGTTAATGTTAGTTGATATATTTTCTCATGTCTCCCGTTTAAAACTTTTAATAATATAATCTTATTCACCAATGTCTTTTATAGTTGGAAACAGTGGCTTAGTTATATACTTAAACATTTTATTCTTGTTTTCATTATACATAGTTTGCAAACATACAAACATTAATTTAAGCTTTAGATTTAATTATGAATAAATTATTATCCAATATAGAGTGGTAAAGGTTGTTATGACTTATTAATGACTTAATGACTTATTTCCCAGATTTTAATTAATGAATGTATAAGTTATATTTCACTTCACCCTTTGCAGGTGGTCCATGGAACCCATGACACAGTGAACTTCATCTGTGACCACCCTGATATTAAGGCTGTGTCATTTGTTGGCGGAGATCTTGCTGGCAAACATATCTATTCTAGAGCTTCTGCTGCCGGTAAAAATACATTTTTATTAAAGTATTCTTGTAGAATTTTCCTTGGCCCAATGAAGAAGAATGATTTTATACAGCTTGTTATAATGTCTATAGATTCAACTTCTCAAAACAGTCATCTAGACTTGACAATTTAAAAAAGATAAAATTTAATTTTTGCTGTAGGAAAATATTCGATTAATTAAACAACTTAAGTTTAAAGAAAAAGTACAAAGTGAAAAAAAGTCAAAAAAATTAAGCTTTTTAAAATTTAATTGATGTTTTTTTATATAAGGAAAACGCGTGCAAAGCAACATGGGCGCGAAAAACCATGGGGTGATTATGCCCGATGCCAACAAAGAGCATACACTGAATCAGTTGGCTGGAGCCGCTTTTGGTGCGGCTGGACAGCGCTGCATGGCGCTTAGCACTGCTGTTTTTGTGGGTAAGTAAATGAATAAATAAATGTAAAAGACTTTATTTCGAAAATTTGGAGTTGCACCAACATTGACTTTCAATATTGTCCTCACTATTATTTTATTTTTGCAGTTAATTTAATATTTATTTATTTTAATAAAGCCATAAAAGAATAAAATTAAAAAGTACAGCAATATAATCTAAACGACTCACCACTCACGGTCAATGAAAAACCTCAGTGCGCGCGACGTATTCGGCGAGCAGGTCAGGTGAAATCGGGAAATAGGAATTAAATTTAAAACATCAAGTACACCCTGTATGATACAACAAAATACGCCGTATTTAGTTTTATTTTTTTAAGGAATAATCAGTATTTAAATTGACTGAATTCGAATGTTTACGGTGTCCCTTTAAAATGATAATTTCAACTATAATATGTCAGATATATTTTTACAGGTGAAGCTAAAGAATGGATTCCAGACTTAGTTGAACGTGCTAAAGCCCTCAAGGTAAATGCAGGTCATGTTCCCGGCACAGATGTAGGACCAGTTATATCTGTGAATGCTAAAGAAAGGATCTTGAGACTTGTTGAGTCAGGTAATTACGGCTTTGGTTATTTTTTATTAAAATCTTGTTGGAACCATATGTAAGAAAATTAATAAGTTAATAAATTGTTAATATTATTTAATTTATGTTTCAGGTGTTAAAGAGGGTGCTAAATTAGTTCTTGACGGTCGTGGCATTAAGGTACCAGGGTTTGAAAAGGGCAATTTCGTTGGAGCTACAATTTTAACAGATGTCAAACCAAACATGGAATGCTACAGGGAGGAAATATTTGGACCAGTTTTAATTTGTCTCTGTGTTGACACACTAGATGAAGCTATACAGATGATTAATTCTAACCCTTACGGAAATGGAACCGCTGTTTTCACTACAAATGGAGCGACAGCCAGAAAATTCGCTGCAGAAATAGATGTTGGTCAAGTTGGTGTTAATGTACCTATTCCAGTACCGTTATCGATGTTCTCATTCTCAGGTACTAGAGGCAGCTTCTTAGGTACTAACCATTTCTGTGGCAAACAAGGTCTTGATTTCTTCACTGAATTAAAAACTGTCGTGTCGTTCTGGAGACAAAGTGATGTATCCCACGCCAAGGCTGCCGTTTCTATGCCAACTCAACAATAAAAACATAAATGAAAAGAACAATTATTTTGAACTAATGCAATACTCTCCTTAGATATAAGAAAAAGTGTCATAGCATTTATTTAATCATGTTATTGTTATAGTCTTCCGCAATCTGTGATTGTCATGCATATAAAATATTTTTTATAAAGGTTTAAATCTGATAATAAAGTATGTATATATATTTTTAATACATGTTTCATTAAAATTGCCTACGATTTTGCTCTAGTTTGGCCTATAAAAAAATGATATTACAAAAAAGGGAAAAAATTATTAATTGAAAAATTATCAAAGGTCATAATACTACTACTACTAATATACTATTAAATTAATACGAAGTAATTGGCATTTTTAGTTGAAGTGAAATTAATATATTTTTACTGACAATATAAAATACAACATAAAATATATTATCGATACTGATAAATTGCAAAAAAAGCTTTGTTACTTGCACATTGAAAATTTTTATATCTATGCTGATTGCTGACATTGTGAAACAAAATGATTTAAGAATGACATATTGTGACAGTTTGCAACCGTTATAAAACATGCTTGAAATCATAATAAACAAACCTTTGTTTTGTTTGTAATGTAAATAAAAATGTAATGGTGAATCACAATGAATTTGATTCGGCCTTGTTTATTATAAGTGGTAGATTCGGAACCAACTAATTGGTTATGTTTGTAAACTTTTTCATTGTTTAAGCAAGCATGTAGGCATCGTTATACATGACATCATTAATAACTAGCAATTTGAGTTTCCTTTGTCTCCTATTACTTTGCCGGAGGAAACGATGGAGCTAACACGCGTCGTGAGTTATTATTTAAGTTTGGTGTTTATCATCTTATTATTTCTAACTTGTTCTTTGAGCTTAACACCTCAGTGCAGAAATGAGCGAGGGGAACCAGTTGATTGGTAAGTAAAATATTATTATATAACTCTTTTTATTCTACAATGATAAAATAAAATAAAGAATTCAATCTAAAGTAACTGCAAATATATGAGGAAACATAATAAATCATACCATTTAGATTGCAATTAAAAAAAGAAATATTTAAATGTTTAACATATTACCTCATTAGAATAGTAAAGAATGTTTGATTTTGTAAATGTTTTGGCATTTAGATACTATTTATTTTTGAGCTTACTTCAGCTTATTTACTCAGTAACTTGTTAAAATATTTTTTTTTAATTATGTGATTGCTTTTTAAATATAATGTTTATTCAATATCTTTATTATGTGGTCGATGTATAAAGTTTTTTATTAAGTATGTAATGTATTTTTAAGGTTCTATGTTTACAAACTGCCAAGGGAGAAAAATCATTTAAATCCACTTGTACGAAGAGGTGTGGCGTATATGCATTTAACACCATCAAAACTGAGAGGAGGATGGATTATGTCAGATATGGCTATCAGTGATCCTAGGTCTATGGTTGGCAAAACATTAGCTCCATTGTACCAAGTAAGTTTGATTCTTACGTTATGTGTTATTCAGTATGAAAGCATTAATATGCAGTAAATATAGATTAGGTTTTACAATATTGTTCATAATATAATAATGGAAAAAAACAAATTAAAAAAAGTTGTATCACACTTTAAGTTTATTTATGGTATTAAATTTAAATTATAAATTTAGTAATTCTTGTCAATAATGTTATTTATTAAAATATAGAAAAATATTTCTTAATAATTTTCAGGACAAAAACATAATTTCTTTGGTTTACAATGATCAGCCTCCAGCCACAGAACATCAACCAGATTTGCTACAATCTGTTGCAGAAATGTATTCAAAGAGTAAAAAAGGTACTTTTTCACTTATTGGCATATAATATGTCCACTTATTCAAAATATGTGTTACCAATAAAAAAAACTACACAAGACGACCGCTTGGCGCAGTGGTAACACAACTACTTTTTGCGCGAAGGGTTATGGGTTCGATCCCCACACCGGAAAAATATATTTGTATTTTTCTGGGGTCGGTGTATTGTTATGTATTGTATGTATGTATTTACAAAAGAAAATCTAATTTATTCCGTTATTTAGTTGCCATAACACAAGTTCTGCTTAGTGTGAGAATAGATGACGCTGTGTATAAATGTCCTAAAATATTTATAGAATTTATTTATTTAATTGTTTTGTACTGCTTTAAACATTGTTTAATGTCTAGTAACAACATCCTCAGTAACTGGAATATCTGTCTTGCAAATGTCACAAAATAATTTAAAAGCTTTTCTATATGAAGCTATTGTAAATGTATTCTCATTATGATATTTTAATTTCATTCTAGGACAGCAAAAGCAATCAACAGTCAGAAAGTACAAGAAATTTAAACTGGGTGATAAGTATTATGACGATTATGATTTAGCTGAGATGTGCAAAATGCATTCTAAATTCATGAAAAATAGAGTGGAAAGTGGACACACAAAAGGGGTCATTCTAGGAGATAAATTTACTTCTCTGTGGCTTGTACATTCTGTGCCTCGGTTTCCTCCAGTACCTGATGGTAATTGATATTACCTACTAATATTATAAATGCGTCTGTTATGCGTTCACGCCAAAACTACTGAACCGATTGTTATGAAATTTGTACACAGATGGTACCTAAGAAAAGAGATAGGGCACTTTTTAACTCGAAATAATGGTTATAAGGGTCAAAGCTTATATTATGAAAGTCCATGCTGACAGAATTGCGGGCAACATAATGCTTAAAATGTTAAAATAACCTTGTCTGTCTGTTTTACGTTTACACCTGAACTACATAAGAATGTTTTAATGGTTGGTACAGAAGATATATGATAACTTTAATTGTAAGAAATTGGATGTGTGTAAGAAATTATTCCATATAGACAGTCATTGTTAAAAGCTTAAAAATAAATACTGATAAATCACACTAATTATATTGTAATGTTATATCAGTTGTGACTAAGTCATTAATGACTCAACTCTCAATCACAAACTGTGTCATACATAAATAATATCCATCAAATTGAATTATTTCAAAACATACATATTCTTTTGTTTTTATGACATTGCTTATGAAAATATATATTTTAAATTATTTTCAGTACATGGGCTCAATGTAAGTTCATACAGTTACCCAGCAACGGGCATGAAGTATGGCCAATCCTTTCTCTGTGTTTCTGTTCAAACGTCAACGTTAAATCAAATAGGCACCCAGTTGAAATACAATGAACCTTTAATTGTATATCACAGAATACCACAAGAATTTGATAGTGAACTCCCAAACTTGGTTGATATTGTCAGAAATAAAACTGTTGATTCGTCACCTTGGTAAGCATTTGTAAAATATTTTAGTTTAAAACAAAAATTTTGACTTGTTATAGTAAACCTTATGTGTAATTTTCAGGTATCACATAGAAAGTTTCGAAACACTGGTTGGTCGAAAGTTCTTGTCTTTCGCAAAGAGTGCAATGTTCAATGACGATTTGTACAGCGGTTTAGTAGCAGAAGTACTGCAGTCGGATTTACTGGTCGAATCATGGACGAATGGCCCTGGAACATTGGACTCTGAATGTAACAGAAATTTCCAGTAAGTTATTTAACTAATGTAAACATGCTTTCCATTTTTCTTGTAAATTGCTTAAAAAATGCTCCGTATTTTAGTTTAAACGATTATCGTTTTTGAACTGTTTATTTTTACAATAAGTTATTTGTAATTGTTAGAAATTCAGCAATGCAGACTATAATAATTTTAAATTTTACAAAATTAAAATAAGCTATGTCAAATTTTAAATATTTTTTTTTATCCGTAGAGTAAGAAACATAGAGCGTCTCAAGTTTCCCATTGCAAAGATGTCATTCACATCCCACAATGACCATTCAAAGTGGGCTGTGGCTGTAGCACACAAAATGCACAATAGCCAAGATACTAAAGTTGCTGACTATTGGGTCTGTGTAGGAGATATCAATAGAGCAGTAAGTGTTACCTTGTAAATAAATAAATGAATGAGGTATTTAGTCAACTTATTTTCAGAGTTTTGCAAATGAAAAACGAAATATTGTAGATAATCTATACTAATATTATAAAAGTTAAGTATGTGTGTTTGTTAATTTGTAAGGGGTAATCTCGGAATCCCGATTTTAACTGTCTAACTTTTATATTTAAGTTACTAAAATATAAAAGGATTATTAACATTCCGCCCAACCAAGTGCGCACGGGTTAGCTAGTATACATAGCTATATAATACTACCTGCAAAATTTCTTAAACAAAATCAGGTTGTAAGTAAATGATATTTTAAACACAGCTGTTTATAAAAACAACTACTTGGGGTGGCTTTCTAAAACCTTCATAAAACAATCACTTAATGGATTTAGTACATTTTTTTAGTCAACCAAAAATTCAAATTAGAAGTTTTGGTATAGTCAGTTTTCATGCTATTAACAGATTAAGTGATAATTGTATTTCTTATTTGTTTCAGTTACCGCAAGAATCTCGGGGCGGTGGCACTGTGTGTACATCGGGTCCTATATTGTGGGGTAATTTCGCGCATCTCATAGAATCTGTACAGTCGTGTAATTAATACATATGTGCATTCATAGACTCGTATCAGAACAATATCGTAGAGACTTCTGTGATAAATATAGTTCTTAAGTGCAGTGCCGTTGTAAATATTAGACTACAAAATTTAGTTATAAGATTTTATATAAGTGAATTACAAACGATAAAATTTTAATGTACTCTTATATAGGTACTTCTATTTTGTATTATTGTATCTTGAATGCAAATAATTTTAGCTAGTCATATGTATTTTATTATGAAATACATATAATTACTTAAATCACAAATGTACACTTTTTTTAATGCTATCTTTTTTAAGTGGATCTATTGTATTTACATGGTTATTTATTTGTTGAAATTATCTGTTTTACATACTTGGACTCTAGTAAATAAATAACTCACAAACAAAATTAAAAAAAACCATCTGCATTGAATTTTAATAATTCACGAACAAATTATTTAAAACGCTAATCCATATGCAATTACATTCTTTTAACTGAATTTACTTTATAGATAATAATTTGAGTTGGTCGGAATAAACGATTTTTCCAAAACATGTTGCATTTTAATTTTTAATATGCATTATACATACAATTCAACAATGTTCTACTAACGTAAATTTCGAAATATTTTTATGGCGCCATAAAAGAAATACATTTGTATATACACAATTACACAAAGTCATTTGGCAGTCATGAAAACATTTTCTTTTAACATACCATTGGTTTCATTATTAGTTTTTACTAATAGTGTAACATACAGCTTTGGTACAAGAGGCTGGGATTATTTAAATCTACATTGTAGAGATAATGACAATGTTCCTATTGACTGGTAAGTATAGATTATAGATTAAAAATAAATATCCATTTTAAATAATTTTCACGGGGCTCTTAAACGTATAGAAAGTCAGTTAAATTAATATTTACTATATTCATGGTTTTATGATTCAACTGAAAGGTCTGAAGACGGTATGAGAGTTGCTCTAATGTTCCTTTTTTATGTTTAGGTGGTTCCTTTACAAACCGCCTACGGAAATAGTACCCTATGTGCGTTTGGGTCGTAATTTCACGTTCATAACTTCGCACCGAGCCGGTAGATGGCGTCCTTCGTATCCACATAGAAATATTAACTCGAATTCCTTACTCCAACATACTTTGTCACCTATTTTTAGGGTATGTATATTACTTCAAAGAATATATACGTTATAGGATACATTACTTCATAGGACTCGCTTTTAATATCGTAAATATGTTTTTGTTATGTTTTGTATAGTATCTAAATAAGTATGTTAGGTTTATAGTATCTACTACTACCTAAGTACTTCTCTTCTCACTCGCTTGATTGATAAGCTAACTTTCAAGAGAATTTTTTACGTTATAAATGTAAATCTGTAAGTTTAGTTACTTATACCTATAAATATTCTAGCCTACATATTTGGACCACATAGCAATAGCGATTTACGATGGCCAAAGATTTGATAGAAATAGTCTCGCATCTAAAGCTAAAGGTATTCTAATGGCTGACGATGCTGGTGCGGTTTGGATAACACACACTGTTCCCGATCTTATTGATTTAAGACGTAAGTTGATACGATGATTTCTAAACAAACAGTTTTTTTTCTAATCCTTTTTGCAAAAAAACATATTGCATGATTATTTATAAAATTTATTAGATATGAATAATGAAATTTAATTCTTCAAAAATGTATATTAAACCACAGATACAAGTTTATACTTATTCCTCACCTTACACATGTTTGTACTAGATTCGATACTAGCGTTCGATAACCATATTACTGAACGATTATACTTTTTAACTTCCTTACTTATCTCAGGAGATCGTCCCATATTTCCCGACAGAGAAACGGCAAATGGGCATTTAGTAGCATGTCTGTCACTAGATTTGATGACAGTGAATCATATAGCGAGATACCTCACGTACTCATCGGCCTACTTTACTCAAGTCCAGATACCGGAGAAATTGATAAGACTGCTACCTGAATGGAATTTTGATCGTCCGCTGCCATTGTAAGTTTTTAAGATACAGCTTCTTAAACTACTTTGAATCTTAACCCTCAGTGTTACTTATGAGTCATGATGATGTTAATGATGTCGGTTATTCTTTGTAATGTTGTGTGTCCTTTATTATGTTATCTAAAATCATTGATACTAGGTAAATTAAACATGAAAAGGATCTTTTATAATGATAGTAAGTGATGATCTTTTATATGATAGGAAAGATGTTCCATTTTAGAGTTTGGGAAAAATCTGGTATAAATTGTCTTAACTCTCGAGATTATAATAATCTTGGATATTTTTTCCATAATTTTAGTGTTCCTATAAAACCCTTACTATTCATGACCAAACGCAAATCGTTTAGAGCTGAGCTTTGGGTAAGACGTCCGAGAGACGAAATGTGTCTCTATAGAGCTTTTGCAAAATCTAAACGCGTATTTCTGGACGTATTTGGACAATCTGAGAGCGATTACTTGACTTCAGTGTGTGGCCAAAGTTATGGGTATGTAAAGATTTCAGAAAATTCGTGTTTCTGTATAGAATTCAAGGTGAACCACAATGCCTATCTGAAATGAGATAGGATCCGTGGAAAATTCGAGCGAACTTAAGACTTCAGCCTTCATTTAAGTAACGATCCAACTTTATTAAAACATTAAAAATCCATACTAGGTACATATACTATCTAATTCCAATGAAAACAAACCACTTTTTGAATGTAATTCACATTTGTAGTACATATTTTGCTAACATTTCAGAGTCCGCAACATAAATAGTATATCTCTAAAGATTCCCGAGCACACATTTTACTTCCGCAACATGACTGATCGTATGAAGTTCGCTGTAAGTACTGCAGCTCACTGGCAAAAGCGTGGTTCAGGACCGATACAATTCTGGACGTGTCTGAGTGACCTGGATAAGGAGGATGTTAGGGGTGTAGGCGGACATTTGCTGTGTATCCTTAATTATAAAGTGTGGATAACGTTTGATAACTTTAAAATAAAGGAACCTCATTGCTAGTCGACGTTTTATTTAAACTCAGATTTTAATTGGATATTTAAAGCACTTAGACATATGTTTGTCCATGTATTTTATAAGCGACAAGCAAACATAATAATAATCAAAACCAGCTATTTGAAGCATTGGTGTAAGTTTGATAGTCAATCCCCCTGGAATAATGTATACGAGTAGAATTTATTGAATCAACGCCACGTCGTTGTAATGTTGATATAATAAATAATAATGGAATACGGCCCCAATTGATCAATTATCAATTAATAGGCTCTAGAGTCTAGATAGTAGCTATTTTGTAAATATTGATAGTTTTTAATAAAACGTAACAAAATGTGTTGTTTATTTTTTACTTATTTGTTGTTGTTTCTAATTAGTTGTCCAGTAGCGGTCATACCTTATAACTGATTTAAATGGTTCTATGAAACATAATGTTGAAAATGCAGTTTTGTATTGTGATTTTTATAATTGTTTTAATAGATAATGAACCTCCGAACATATTGATGTGCTATTGCTTGTTTAATTTTATAATGACTGTGGTAAAGAGTTTTACATTATATCGAGGATCGACGGTAGTGTTTCTAATTAGCCGTCCACCACTGTATAATGATATATCGTGATTGAAATTTAATTGCAAGACACTGATGTTATCGTGAAAAAATTAGTAAGTATACACAGTCATATAATCATACAAATTGGATACAATAGGAAATGAAACACAACAAAAATTATTTACGTTTTATTTTTTAATATACAACATAGTTTTATTTACAAAACATTTACTTACAACATTTCTCAAACGATTAGATCATCTAAATGTTATAAGCAAGCAATAATAAACAATCTGTATAAACTCGTACGACGTGTTCGCACAACTTACTTAATATGACTTATTATAATTTCTTTTACATGACACGTAGATTGCTCTCTTTTTCGTAATGTGCGTGTGATCAAAATTCCTTTAAGAGGCAGTGTATCAATATTATATTAATATTTTGTAACGTGTTATATATAGTGCATAGAATATATTATCATTTGCTTAAAGTAAAGTATAAGCACAGTATTTTTAACAAGCAGTAATCTGTCACGGTCTCAGTTAAAATGACGCACCTAAATATTAAATTTGTCATAGGACGCTTGCATATCTTTGTCATTTTATGATCGTAAATTTTATACTTATTAATTATCTAAGGTTCTCGTTATGTAATAACGTTACATCAATTAATAATAAAAGATCAAAATAGGAAATATAAAAGACAATCGCGACTAAGTATATGCAAATTGCGAATTGGAGACTAAACCTTTTTACCCGACTACGGCAAAGCCAAAGGAGGGTTATGATTTTGACAGGCTATGTATGTATGTATGTATGTTCATCTGTTCCCTCGTAACTTCTAAACCACTAATCAGAATTCGACAAATGACAT
>DWAJ01003097.1:0-15585 GCA_018238005.1 Eurema mandarina
TATATATATATAGGGCTCCTATCATACTTGTCATATCTTAAACCGTATCTTCGCAGACCATCACAATTTCACTGTCAAATGTCTGCCTATAAACGATTAAAGAAATAATAATTAATAATAAAGGCGATTTAAAGACATAAAGGAAGCTGTACTGATATAGATGTAATTAAGTAGCCAGAAGCGGTGAGGTTTTTTCTTTGAAAGACGGTTGGGCTTGCCGCTTTGCTGAAAATTAATAACGCGGTTTATTACAAAATTCATTACAGCGGCGGTGTTACTAACATATTATATACAATATCTATTAACAATAATGCTTTAGTGTTCTCATATTGGATATTAGGGTAAAGTGTAATGAATTACGAAGGAACTTTTTATACTACGTACGGTAAAAAACGCCTTGTTTACTGTGTAATACTTTAAACACAAAAACAGAACAGATTACATTTACATTGAAGCTTAAAGTTCAAACTGGCGATATTATTATTTTTTATTACGACACAAAGATGAGGAATGTTTGATATTAGTTTTACGTGTGTAGCTCTGTGTGTTTGTGGCGTGGCTTCAAAATAGATGATCCGATTTGGTTGCGGTTTTAATCAAAGTTGTTTTAGACGTTACATGATTATCACGGTTCATCGGTACATGGTTGTGTAACAGTTTTAATAATATTTATAGGTAATGGGCATTTTTTTGAACTAGTATGTTCCATATATTTGACATCAATTTTACTTCGATATGAAGTAGATACGAGTAATATCCAAATCATATGAAAACCTTGTTGAAATCTTGCCAAAAATAATCAGTTTTAGTTAAAGCACCATTATGCGGAATAAACAGAGTTGAATCAATTAATTTCTGTCTGATAAAGGAACATTGTCAACAGTTAGTTAACCCATTTAGCAAATGACTCGTTGAAATATGATTACAGTGCTTCTTTATTTCCCAAGAAAACGACATTGTTTTGTGTTTAAAAGAAAAAAGGAATGGATTTGTAGCGCTCCCGTGCCGCCCAGTAATTGAATTATATCATCGATTTTCCATTAAAATGCTTTATGGAATGAAATGTTTAAGTCGAGGTGGAGCGACTCAAAGTTGTGCACCGCCACTACGCACGGACGACCTTACTCATTGAACACCTGAATAATTCTTGCCAATCCTATACTATCCTACTATTAATTATTATAAATGTGAAAGTTTGTGAGATGTATGTTTGTTATTCTTTCACGCAAAAACGGCTGGACCGATTTAGTTGACATTTTGTATTTAGATAGGTGATACCCTGGATTAAAATATAGGATGCTTTTCATCACGGTATCACGGGGCGTCCAGCTCGTCGCTCACCACTTCATAGAATAAAAAAAAAGATTATATATTATAATACCAATAAGAAGAGAGCGTACGTTTAAGAGACTTTATATATAATTATATATATTTTAGGAAAGCAGGAATAATAGAAATAAAGGAAGAAAATATAAATATTAATTAAACGCCTTCAGTGGAGCGCCACAAGCTGTCCAACCCATGACATACTGATAGATGGCTTATAGGATTTATGCCCTAACTTAAAGTTTATCATATTTTTATTACAATTGTGTTTATTTAAAGTTAGTAACGTCTATATGATACGTATTATTGTGGTAACTTATATTTGCAGACACTTCACAAGAAATTCTACTAATTAAGCAGTAAAACTAGTTACTCGATTGCTATGACGTTTCCTGAGCTAGATCTTCACTCTTCGGAATGATTAAGGAATTATAATTTTACTAGTCATGCCCGTTGGTTTCGCACGCGTAAGTATAACTATTACTGTATGAAGGAACTTACTTTTTTATTAGTGCGAAATCCTCTTACGGAGAGACGGAGCGGTTATGTGGGACACACACGAAATGGTGCCAGTGCTGACTAAATCCCACCGGTGTTCCTTATTAGCCCTCATACGAAAGGACTCGCGAGGACGCCATTTATAGTCTTCCGAAACCTACCAAGATTGCCTGATAAGTAAAAAGTACTTTAGAATAACGTTAATAGTATAAACTTCCCCTTAATGTTTAAAGAATATTTAAAAATTGAACCGTAGTTTCAGCGTGGTCAAACAAAGACCATTTTCATTATGCTCTCTGGGTACTTTGTTAATATATTAGTTTAAAACAAAACCCTTGGTATGAACAAAAAATATATTTATTTATTTATTTTATTAATTTATTTTACCCTTTTTTACACATAGGAATCTTATATACTAAACAAATAAATTAAATTTAGGTGTAAAAGGCGGCCTTATCACTTAAAGTGAATTCTTCCTTTAATATATATTGTCCCCGGAGTGTATGCTTCAAAAGTTTCTAACGGTATCCGCGGTCAGCCTAATTATTGTGTATTGTTACAAATTAAGGTTTTAAAATCAGAAAGCGTTAAAAAAATCCACGAATAACAACCAATTATGGCGCCGTCTTACGCAGATAGAAGTGAAAACTGAATTGACAACATACCACCCACCACTTGGGAAGCAGCGACAATACATTAGCGCACAAGTTTGGCGTCTGTCCCGACACTATAGAGTTCATATTGCCGGCTACGTTTTTGACCACGATTTATAATGGTTGATGAGTGTATACGTCATCGAGTCTGTCCATCGCCCTTTCCAATTAACTACATGTCAGATCGACACTTGCACAAATCGGTAGGTATGAAATGTACAAAGCAAAGCTATACAAGCTCACTTTGTACAGGATTTGGAAAGAACCCACTTCTTCTATTTTTGTCTATACTGAATCAAATGCGTGATTGAAAATCAATTTCAGTAGGTTTCAAATTTAAAAGCGTATGCTTTCATATTGAAAAGCAATTTCATCGACAACAAATATTTTTTCAAACAAAAAAATGTATTGAGGTATTTGAAGAGAGAAACTATGTTTGGAAACATCCATGTTTTAAGAGTTGTTTCATAGAATTTAAGTTTACAATAAATATATGAAAAAAAATTACATACGTACCTATACTATGGATGCTAAATTATATAGAAATATAATTTAAAAAACAAAAAGGAATTTAGTTCCATTCAAATAATTCAGTAGAAAATTCTAGGTTGTTATGTATTTCTGTATTGTATGTATAGGTATTTAGATGCCCGTACATTTACATTATTACAATAGGTGTTATTGGTCGTAATTGACTGTGTTATTTATTCATTTTGTAACTACATTATGACTTTTGTTACTAGCTGACAGTTGTTTTAAATAAATCATAATAAAATAAAAAAATGCGACCAAGAAGACACCCGTCCTTACATATACCCTGTGCTAAAAGATTTCATATGAATACGAATGTTATCTAAAACCTTATGGTTTTTATGTCACTAACTGAATAGAAGTTTGTACGAACCAGTAAAATAATAGTTAACACAACCGCATCACATAATTATGTATGTAGGACGTGTTGAGGCCTCGCCACACTTCGCTGTACAGTAACTTACAATTCTATTACGATTTAATTCCTCATTAATCAATTCATGTAAAGTGAAATATTCCAATGCCCTTCTCGTAGGTTTACTCGTGTAAAATCATGTTTTTTTTCGATATCGATATTATGGATAGTTGTGACACTCAAACAATTGGTAAATACGAAAATGATTAACACTCTGATAATTTGTACGTGTATAACATTTATAAAGACTAGGATATGTTGAAATTGTCACTCAACATTTGTTTTCGTCAGTTATGCGGAAAGAGGTAATTAATTCACGTTGATAAGAAATATGACCAACGTTCAGAGAACTATTGAAAGCTAACGAAAATAAAGGAAAAGGCTTCTATACAAAAATAGTTGCAACAAAAATTTCACATAGCATATACTATAGGTATAACACATTACGGCTTATGGCGTTAAAGTGTGGAATTCGCCGCTGTGTGTGTTCGGTGTTGTTACAGCTAAGTGAGGCATAACCTTTACAGGTGACTCACGAACAATGAACATTATCTGTGTATTTAATTTATTACAAGGGGCCGTCATATTTTTGAACTGCAATTTCAAATTTATGATACTAATATAAATTTGAAATACTATTTTTCCTTGTATTGTAGGTGATTTCAATTAGATTAGCTGTTATTATTGTTTGTTTTAGTTCCTATCTAGTATGTATATAGTTTTAATTATTTTCTCTTGGTTTTGGGATAGTAGCTTGCATAATAATTACTATAATATACGCTATTGATACGTTCGATGACTTTAACTTTCTTTGAATAAAAGTTTTGGAGTTTGTTTTAATTTCCAACTAAACGTTTTATTGTAGTTTGGGAAGAACTATTGAATGTGTAGTAAATTAGCAAGATAGATTAAAAATCGAGTATAACCTAAAAACACGTTAATAGTGTAAAGATTATTATTATTAATTGAAAACCTTTTCTTATCTTATTGTATCGAACGTCTATATTTCGATTGACACTTATTACTTAAAACAGAAGCTGAAGGCTATTTTTCCTTTATTTTTTATGTAGATACCTAATCAATTAAATTGTAGCAAACATTCAATGGGATTATTTGTAAGCGAGTCTGTTTATTGTTTGTTCAGTTTCATTATATTAATTGTAATACCAACTAATGATTCCTAAAGCTCTGATTAGGGCTTTAATTTGCTAATTGCGGATTCATTCTGGATAATATCATATCAGTGTCGATATTGTTGGTTGCTCTTATTTGATATTTTATGACCGTACATTTGTTTTTTTTTTATTTAATTGCAGAATGCGATGTGTTGGCACTTGGCTATGGAATTATGGATACAACAAAATATATAGCAATTAAAAATTTCGCTGTCCAGAGTGTCTGAACCAAAGAGAGGATTCTCGACCAGTCGAGAAACTGACTGGCAGCCGTTAGGATGTACCTATATATATACTGTCTCGAAAAAATATCATAAGCGCGATTCAGAACTCGGCGCATAGTAGCGGTCGGTACATATCTACTTTTTTATTACTTTCTGTAAAGTATGGACCGTGTTATATGCTGAAAGATCATCAGTCGTTCGCATAATAAACCGTTTCAAGAATGTTTCTCTAAATAAGATGATTTGGAAGACAAAGTGTTGGAATGTTTATTTTCCAAAGCGCGTCCGTTAGCGGCACACTTTATGTATCGTATGTAGGTACGTACGTAGCCACGATACTAGGAAACAACTCGGCCGAGCAATTAAAAACTCCTTTATACTTAACAAATATTAGTTTTGCATGTAACATGTAGGTAGGTACTAGGTACGTATAATTTATTAAAGTTTACCTTTTTTATACGAAACTTTTCTTTACTTGGCGTCGTTACGAATGTAGTTATACCTATAAGAATTGTTCACGATGACTGACAGTATAGTTTAATATTCTTACTAGGCTTTACCCGCGGTTTCGCTTCGATTAAAAAAAAAATTCAAATAAAATGTAGTATATGTTCATTCTGATACCTCCAAGCATATGTGTACAAAATTTCATGACGATCGGTCTAGTAGTTTTTGCGTGAGACCATAACAAACAACCCTACCTTTATACTTATAATTACCTAATATTAATACGGTAACATTAAGGATTTCTTATTGATTAAAAAAATATATAAACTTTGTTAAGTATGATAAAGTTTAACCAATCTGTTAAAAGTTGCTAAATATAAAAAGGCTCTATATCGCATGTCTATCTATGAACGTCTGTGTATGAACCTCAAAACCTTTTGCACGCGCAACAACAAACCGAAAAGCTCGCTAGATGGCGCTGCTAAGAAGCTAATCAAGGCAAATGGTGTAGTTTCATAAACACGTTAATTCAGTGACGACTTTTTTATAACTTAATTAATAACGTATGGCGAGTACAATGTTACGATTTAAAAGCTTTTTATAGGTATGCTACAATTTAATTTGTCGATCCTCGCGTGAGGGTGGATGTCGCCACATTCTTTTATGAGTGATGAATAATAATGAAAAATACCAAACGGACCATTTAATGCGGTGGGTTTGATTTAGGTGTTTATAGCGTTGGCTATTCGCTTCATTTGTTCGTGTTTATAAACTTATCTATTATGATGGGTGTAGTATGTGTATCGAGATTGTAATCATATGTGATAGATTAAAGTGCATTGTAAAAATAGGAGTTGGGGTCCTAAAAAAGTCCTGTTTTTTAATGGCCGGGAACAAACCTGTGACTCCGCGAGAAAGTACTTTAGAATTCTAATTAGAAATTGTCATTACTAATAATAAAAACCTATTTACCTGCAAGTTTATTAATAATCTAAAAGGTAATTGTTATTAAAATGCCAAGTAGAGTGAAGTAATGAACTTTGCTCAAGACCCCAACAGCGGTCCTAGAAGTGTGTTCGTAACAAATTTCTCAGAAAACAGTTGTGTGTATTTATGTAGGGTTATATAAAATACACAAGGGTGCTTTACAGCCGGTACGCGTGCCTTATAATACCAAAGGCCTATTTTGGTTGTAACGGGTTAATTCATACAATGTTGGTTGCGTATTTTTAGTATGGTTTGACAAGTTTTTACGTGGACAGGTGATCGAGGCGAATGAGTAAGACCAGTTGGATAGAGCTGCTAATGGAATCATCAATAGTGTGAAGTACCTAATTGTGACTTTGTTTACTATCAAGTATCGTTTATACTTTGAAAGTCAGACGAATGCCTCAGTACTGACACGCAAATAAATTTTACGCAAAGATATTAAGCACCCACGTCTCGAATGAAATAATTTACTTTCATCATAGTAGTAAACTTGTAGCCTCACACGTAAACACGTTTTGTATAATATTTATTTGTTGATACATAAAACATTTATTATACATATTTATATGAGCAAGATGTATTGTTTAAGTTATTATATGTATTCTTATGACATTAATATATTATTATATTACTTATCTAGTCAAAATAACAAATCACTTTAACACTAAATATTCTATAAATAAGTATTGCTTCAGAAGGACATTGTAATCAAATTATAAGTATTTTTTTAGCCGAGGAAAGGTTTTATGTTTTGTTCAATAATATGTTATTTTTTTTGTAGTCGATTATACCTAGTATCTAGGTATTTATACTCCATACTGTTAATACAAATACTATTTAATACGTGTGATTTTTTTTTTATGTTTCCCCAAAATTTATTATAGGTAGGTATTCTAATCTCTGTTAATGCCCAATCTTTATTTTTAAAAGACTGCGGTAATATACTCCAATGTATACATGAAGGAAGCGGAACTGATCCCTTAACACAGGTTATTTTAATAATCTGGCTAGGGATCAGTTGTATTATCTTTCGAAGATTTTGTTCGCCAATTGTATATTATCATCTCGTTTGCATGGTAATGTAAGTCATATATTCTTTTTACATGTATCATTCCCTTATTTTAGAAGTAACGGGGGAGGGGTGGGCACATTTTTCCACTTTGAAGCGTCAATATTATTTTTGAAAGTCTATCCATAGATAATCCACTGGCATTTGGGCTTGATGTAAAAAAATGAGTTTTGAGTTTTCTTTTCTATTCATGTGTGAAAATCTTAATGCGGTTTACCGAATACATCTACTTTACAAGTTTCAACAGTATAGTTCTAATAGTTTCGGAAAAAAGTAACTGAGACATACGGCCGGACGGACAGACAAGACGAATCCATAAGGGTACCGTTTTTGCCATTTGGCTACGGAACCCTAAAAATAGGAAGGAATTGAAGTCCTATCCTATCCTACTATTACTAAATATGTGAAAGTTTGTGAGAATGTATGTATGGAAGGATGTTTGTTATTCTCACACGCAAAAACGGCTAGACCGATTTAGTTGAAATTTGGTATGGATTGACACATAGGATATAAATATATAAATATTTTTTCAGGACATTTATACACATTTATATCCAAGCTAAGCCAAAGCTTGTGTTATGGCAACTAGATAACGGAATAAATTACATATACATACTTTTCTTTTGTAAATACATACATACAATACATAGCAACACCCAGACCCCAGAAAAATACAAATGTAAATTACAAATATATTTTCCGGTGTGGGGATCGAACCCACGACCCTTCGCGCAGGAAGCAGTTGTGCTACCACTGCGCCAAGCGGTCGTCAAAGTTGTAATAATACTTCCGATATTCATTTAATTGATTCAATTCGAGCGAAGGGGTAAGAAGCTTGTAAAAATATACTTACAACGAGAAGAGACCCAGCATCAGAAGCCCCAACAGCAACAACCACTTCACATGGGGTGGTTTCAACAAGTCCACAGCTGTTATTTTCCGAGTCTTGCCTGATTCACAGCTCTGCCCATCTTTAGCTACGGAGTCGTCTTTTGATAGTTTCAGTGATGTTACCTTTAATTATTGTAATCCCGGTCAAAAATATACGAAATTTTTGATGTAGTTGTATGGTGCTAAATTGCAGCAGTGCTACTAATAACTGACTAATACTAATAGAAACAAAAGAGGAAGTTATAAAAGTACGTGAAGAATTAATAAATAGTCGAAACAAAACAAATTAATAGTAACATTATAAAGTAGAAGGTAAAATCTGATTCCATTTTAATCGATTATATAAATTGCTTTTGAAGAAAAAGTTACACTATTTGTTAGTATTATGGTCATAAGCGAGTGCTTAAGTATGGTTTGGAACATGGCATTGTATATAATAACTAGCTTCTATACTATGTTTTAATCTAGGGTATCATCTATCTACAAACCAAATTTCATCTAAATCGGTCCAGCCGTTTTGCCGTTAAAGATAGACAAACATACAGACAGACAGACACACTTTACCATTTATAATATTAGTATATTGATACTTGATATCGCTTATTTTAACACAGCGCCATCTATGATCTAGTCACGCACTAAACTTGTGTTATGGCAACTAGATAACGGATAAATTACATAAACATACTTTTCTTTTGTAAATACACACACGTAAAACATAACAACACCCATACCAGAAAGAAACAAAAGTAAATTTCAAATGTGTTTTTCATTATAAGGATAGAACCCGCAACCCTTGGCACAGAAGGCTATTAGCACTGTGCCAAGCGGTAGACTATATAATACAAATGTACCTTATACTCCTCAGCAGGAAGCCCAGTATTAAATGCAAAGATATGTCCCAGGACTTGCAAAGCCTCTTCCTGTTTCCCCTTCATCATGAGGAATTTGGGGCTCTCCTTAGCTTGGGTGAGCCACAGCGAGGACAGGATGAGGGGCATTGAGTAGGCCATGGCTAGGATACGCCATGGGCGAAGGTATATGGACTGCACTTCCCAGTCTATTGAGAACACTGCCCATGCTAGTACTGGAAATGAAATATATATAAGATTTGTTTAATGCTTAAAGATTTTTCCACATTAATAACAACATAATCCAAAGAAGTTTTCTGTGTCTTTATGTCCCTGTATGCTTAAATTTTAAATGTGTATTAGGATATTAATAAAACTACTACTGCCGTTCCCTTTCACTGCGTACTCGTATGTAATAAATTCGTGGGTGTGTCTGTGTGTTTACGTACAGAACTTTGAAACGATAAATTGCTTAAATTATCTTTCTTTGTTTTTAAAACCAGATGCTGAACCAGATGCTGTGTGGTCTAATTACATACCAAGTGAAAAATAGTTCAATAAACAATTATTATGTGTGTGAATAAAGTTCTTTTATTGAAATAATGCCGTTACTTACTAGGGCATAATGAAGCTATAAGCATCAGAGAGGCATTGCAGATGAGAACGGCCATGTCCCGTCTTCGCCGAGGCATCAGCTCGCCGGCAAACGCGAATCCCAAAGACGAAGGACACGATAGACTGCAAATACACGACTACACATTTTTATAGTAATATGGGATAGTTTCGCGATAGTAATAATCCATTGAAGCATTTTAACTAAACTTTAAAATTGTGCTCTTTTAAAACCAGCAATGTATTACCTACATACAATTACAATTATTATAATTATTTCATCCGCTTTTGTACTGGTACAAAGAGTATATTATAGAGCTTTAATTTTAAACATACATTTCCGAGAGATTATTTCTGCTAAATATTGAATTCATAATCAATACTAATATTTTTGTGAGTTTGTTAAATTGTAAGTGGTAATATCGGAATCTACTGAACCGATTTAAAAAATTCTTTCACCAATAGAAAGCTACATTATTGCTGAGTGTATAGGCTTCATAAAAACCCGAAAAGGATAATTAACATTATACCCATCGAAGTGGGTACTATGTTAATTACCTAGTATTTAATAGAAATGTAGATTGAACATAAAATATAATTAAGAAAATTAATTATGAGACTACTTTAAACATGTTGATCGTGAACTCGTTTGATATTTAGTTAAATATTTATAAACTCGAAAGTAATGTTTTAGCAAATCAATTAAAGGTTAAACGTTTTAATTAAAAATATTATTTTAATTTGAGATACATACATATGTGTAGAAATTCTAAAACCTTATATAAGGTTTCAAAAATCAAATCTTCACACAACTTTTAAAATCACGAAACTTTAAAAGAAACTTACAACAGAGATCCAATAAACTTGCAAATAGCGAAGGTCAATAGACTCGGCATGAAGGCAGCCAACAGACCAATTATTCCAGAAAGCATCGTGGATATAATTAATATAGGTTTCCTGCCCAAGGCATCAGCAGTAGGCCCCCAAAATGGCGCCGTTAATATTATACCTGAAATATGTAAAGATTCATTTTAAATCTTGTCACAATTGTTTTCTTTTAATGTTTTAAAATAAAACTTTGCCAAGTTCATCTAATTTGCACTGGCTGGTTAAACTTCCAACATATAACCGAGAATTTAATATTCGAAAAATAAATAAAATTATGATAGGTATAAATTTTATATCTCACTTTAATAATAAACACAAATAATGCGTCATAACTATAGGAATAAATCTATGAAGCATTGAATACATTTTTGGTTACAGGTTCCATCCCCCTTAACAACATCTATAAATATTAGTTTACTTCTTACAAAGGATTACTATCGTTATGAAGACTTCAAGAACGGATGTTCTTGAAGTCTTCATAACACAATTTTAAACAAACTATAATTGATAGTTTATACTAAAAATAGAATTAAGGTAAAACTGATACCTATATTTGGAATACTAGCGACGATTCCTCTCATATCATCCGGTATTTGAAGATCGCACGCAGCAGAAGGAATTAAGAAGGCACATCCAATCATTTCTAGTATTGAAGAGCCAAGCGTCGCCACCATAAGTGCACAATGGAATATTTGATATTTCCCAGCGCCTGTAAATAAATAATAGCAATGTTGTGTGTTGTTAATATTGCTCATATAATATTCCCAGTACACTGCTGCTAATCTTCTTAATATATATAAATCTCGTGTCACAATGTTTGTCCTCAATGGACTCCTAAACCACTTAACCGATTATAATAAAATTCGCACACCATGTGCAGTTTGATCCAACTTTAAAGATAGGATAGCTTACATCCCGGTATTGCCCCGGAACGGGAACTACGCGGGTAAAACTGCGGGACACAGCTAGTAGTACACTAAAAAAAGGATGGCTGTGCCGGGGCACGGCCACGGCCGTTGGATTTAACGTGAAACGTCTATGTTATCGAGTCCCTTTTAAAGTAAAAGATTGAAATGAAAACAAGATTGACGCTGTTTTAAGAGCGAGCCGACTATATAAGTGAAATATTCACAACACATTTTTGTTTCTAAGACTAATAGTTTTTTTTAATTAAGGTACGATGCTATGGACCTTTTCATTACGGCCTCCTTTTTAACCTGTTTCACGTTTCACGTCAAAATTGAAAAATGACATAAATGGTGGTAAATGATGAATTATTAAACCATTCGATTAATGAACATCTATTCAAAAGTGTTAATATATGTAGCGTTTGAATAAAGATATTTAATTTGACTTTGACTTTGATTTTAAAGAAAATTTGAGGAAAAACGTGGACAAGAGAAGTTCAAGACAGAGAAGAGGAGAAAAAGAAATAGAGTTTGTGTCAATAGATACACTGATTTCTAACTGATTAATTGGTTATATGAAATTAATTATATAAAAGTTAGGAAAAAAACTATTTGTAATATGATTGGCTAACAATAACTTTTGTATACTATGAACATAACCTACATAATATGATATTAATAATATTATTACTCTTTCTAAATGTATAATAACCCTTTTTCACTAGATATTGTCTCCTACAACTAGTTTTTATTCGCTCAATCATTTTCTCTACCTAAATCGTAAATTCACAACATTTTTTGCCGCCTTCCATGCACTAAAACGACCTAAACATTTCCTAACCGACCCGACTGGTTAAAGCTTACAAAACTCGACATGCAATTAATTATCGCAATTAACTGTCACCCAAAAGGAGAGATAAATACCGCTAGAATTACAAATAGGTCTGCATGAATTACTGTCATAGGAAATGAGACATGTTCATTTGGTGGAAATTTTTCTTATACTCATTTGGATAAAAGTCGGTTCGTAGAACGCATGTTATGCTAAAGGGAACATAAACATTCTTTTATAAAAAAAAGTGAAACTAGATCAATTAATACCTGTCTACTAATAGACTACAGGCTCATTTGGAAAAAAATATGGGTCATTTGAACCTCCAGGTGACCTATCTAGAACGATATAAGAGCATAAAATGATAAGATTCAGCACTATGACGTCATTTGTAAGCTGTCCAACTGAGTACAGGTGAGAATTCGAAAGTACTAGATAGATCGTTCTAGATAGGTCACCTGGTGGTTCAAATGACCCATAATTTTTTCAACATGGGCCTGTAGTCTATAATATTATAGATGCTATTGTAAAAATAAATAAATGTATTGTATGCACGGTCATAGGTCGTCGGTCATCTGGTCGAAGGACCGCGGTCATCTGGTCGGAAGACCGGTCGATTTTCACCTAAAACATAACGATTTTGACTAGGAAATCGACATACATTATAAAACGCAAACCCATAAAAGCGGTACTATGTTAATATATCACAAACTGGGAGACATATTTCAATTTTCATGCATTCTACAACTTACGAAAGAACATATCTAACACCTTTTCCAGGCAAAATACTATTTCGTAAATACCAAATTTTATTGAAATTGATTTATTGGTTAAGCGTGAAAGCGTAACATATGTCTGTAGTTACATCCGTATAAGTAACATTAGTAAGGTAGAATTTTCGTTGTTTTAAACAAAAAATATAATCCTTAGTATTATTGATATAGTAGATATATGTAAATACATAGGTTACTATTTATTAAAAGGTTATTTCTGGTCAATTTAAGAAGGTTGGTGTTTAATCTAGGTACTGCGAAATAGCTGTCTAAGTATTAACTTAATTAAACCCTTGTTTATTCGACTACGTATATTAACGGAAGGGCCGACAATAGTGTTTTATGCATATGTATGTAATAGACCCTCTATTACATAGATACTAACTAGATAATTGATGAAAAATGTATGTATGTATATTCTGAGCGGGTTCTAGTCGAGAGAAACGACCGGAATATATCAGGAAAGTAAATTATTTTACTTTCTGTAGATTATATTTTATATATTATTATTTGTTAATTACATTGAAAACTTGTATTTGTAAACGAGAGCCGAGTTGATTGTATAATGATCTTGTAAGATCCAAGATTCCACAGGATATCTAAAGAGGATGATGGTTCCGTTAAAACTGCCAAAAAACTCCTCTGGTTGAATCCTCCTGTTATACAATAGAGCTATATTTCTCATATTTATTAACAACTAGCTGTGCCCGCGACTTCGCCCGCGTAGAAAAGTGACTTTGGGCAGCATTTTTGAGAATGCCTAACCCGCGCCAACAAACGTTCAGCAAGTTTAACGTGATTCTTTAAATTGCCATAACTTTTTTATTTATCAACCGATTGACATGAATTAAACACTAAATGTTAAGTGAAGCTTACCAATATATCATTGGAAACCCCATCTAGATAGGATAAGCCGTTTCTGAGATTAGCGTGCACAAACAAACAGACAAACAGACAAAAATTCAAAAAATCATTGTTTTCGGTTCTATTCCGTTAATAAAGGTCTCCTGTAATATTTTTTTTAATATATCTTCCATGTACAGACAGCGACTCGTTACGTTTTTATTATATGTATAGATAGATTTAAACACTAAAGTTTGTAAGGAGGTATGGATCTTAGGATACTTTCCACCATTCATTCTTTGGCTAGTTTAGCATGTATTAGACTCATTCTTTATTGGGATTTGAGGGGAAATCCTGTCCCGGAAAGACTGAAACCCACCAGAGTCCCTTCACCCTCCAACGGGAGGCGGAAAATACATTAGACCTTGTATTATATATACAACTAGCCGTTGCTCGTGACTTCGTCCTCGTCGATTACTTTTTCCATTATTTCTTCGCTTCTATTAGTCGCAGCGTGATGTTATGTAGCCTAACGCCTTCCTCGATAAATTCTCTATTCAATAAAAAAATAATTTTTTAATTCGAACTAGTAGTTCCTGAGATTAGCGCGTTCAAACAAAGAAACAAACAAACAAACTCTTCAGCTTTATATATTAGTATAGATTAGCATATACTTTTTATGCTGTTATTGCCTCAAGAACAAAAACTTTCCCGAAGAACATAACCTAAGTCAATTTCTGTTTTGACTCATTTGACAAAATTATTGGAGAATTACATAACACATTTTGACCAATAATGCTACAATTATTTTTTATTTACACAGAAAGGATAGGAAAACAATAAATTTTAACGGTCACGCGTTTCGCTTCGCTTCAAAGAGAATAATGCAGTTATGCGATCATTATGAATATTTACAATTGTGGGCATTCATTCAGTTTTTAATTAGAGCCTTTTATGTACCGTCATGACCCTACAAATTTTAAGAGCTAGGTGGTAAGTAACATTTCTTACCTGAAATATTAGAATCAAGCGAGTTGCTTCGAGAGAAAATCGTGTAGAATAATATACAGTTCAATATTATACGACCTTTGGAAAGAGAGCGTCTGCTTACTTCAGCTTTATATCGTTTTTTCTCTTTCGCACGATTCATAACGAGTAGCTACGATGTCGAATACCGTAGCAATGATGGGTATGTATTTTATTTATTTTGTATAATTATTCTACTTAAGTGTTAGAAATTAAACTGTAAATTGTACAAAGCCGCATTAAATTTATTTAAGGAACAATTAGCTGGTTAAAAACTATTTAAGCAATTGCTATAAATTAACAAGACATAATGCCTCTTCTAAAGATATCCAGGTCAATCTTATCTTGATTTTTTGCCGACTTCAAATATCAAATGTCTCCTACTCTGCTTATGAACAAAATTCACTCAAAATCAAAATAGACGCAACCTAAGAAGGAATATCTTAGCGGAAATACATCACACAGTATTGCAAAAATATTTTTTAGCTCGGCCAAAATACCCATACATTATCGTGCCGCTAATTCGTATAAATTGATTGATTTAACACTTATTCATACATTCTTTATGTGACATGGTCCTCGTCAAATTTTACGTAAGCCGAAATATTTTTCTACAAATAAGCAGAATTTGGA
>DWAJ01003098.1:0-15584 GCA_018238005.1 Eurema mandarina
CACTACACAGCTTTTTGTTATCCATGCGTCACGATTTATACGTCGTTGTGTGAGAAAAACAAAGAAATTATCATGAAAGTACAATCTACAAGTTTCTTGTGGATTTACATCATATTGTACGGAATAATTCGCTGTCTCATAGACATTATAATTCGTGGAGTAATTTTCAACCAAGCAAACAGCTAAAGGTGTTAATAATAATATGAAACTATACTTATCTGATAGTTTTACTTCCATTTATGAAGATTCAAAATTAGCAGAAACATATGCTATTATTTTTTCGTTCTGTAATCAATCTAATTATTTGCGTGAGAAGACTCTATGTGGGGCATTCCATTACGTACATGTTCATTAGACAATGTCAGCGACTTTCTTCGAAAGGTTAGTTCAAGATGATATCTGGTACCTATTACGTCCGTGAGAAAAACACGCTAGAAACAGATATGGACACGGTATGTGTACAACTTTGTTTGCACCTCTTACGTAAATAAAGGTCGCGGAAGTGCTAACAAAAAAATGATTGTCTTTGTATACGATGAGTTTTCATGTTAATCTATGGGAATGAATACGCGACCATGGATTTTAAAAATTAAGTAGATTTTAAACTGTATTGAAGATCACGTGTTTTCTTTAAAATATAACCTTATGCTGTTTTGTTTTTATGTGGCTAGTCTTTTGGAAAAATTCGGAATATTTGCTGTAAACAGTACTAATTCTTACCATTAGCAACGCTGACCATTGTTTTACGCTATCGCCATTCTAATTATTTTTATTTGATAAAAGTAAAAGGTAATGATTCGCGTTACATAGATACCTAAGTATAACAGAAGAAATCTCGTTCACGTTCAATGCGTTGTGGAATTTCATTTCACGAAATTGATATTTTCGTCTCGAATATCTCTTCCTAATTATAAAACTAAGTGAATTCTTGTTGAATGTTATTTTTTTACCGATCCATTGATGTTCCAGACGAGTTTACTTACTGCTTAGCCTTTTAAATGACCGCCTAAAGACGAATACTGTGTTTACGCAAGTCATAATTTATGTAAACGCACCTGATTAAACTGAGCATTACAAACTATTTATTCTCAATCCCAACTACTACTGCCGAATCATTCTTATACAACTACACGAAATCAAAATAAGTAATGTTTTAAAAACGGTTGGGATTAGCTGGAAAACGAAAAATATTCTTTTAGAAAGTGTCGCATAGATGATAAAAGTGACACCATTAAAATTATGTAAAAGCAAAAATAGTTTCTCAGGAGATAAGGGAAACAATAGATCGTCGTGTGTGTTATAAATGGTAATAAGTTGGCATTTAACCCGGATGCCAGGCACTCATACACTTGCGGGCTGCGGCATGGGACCCGACCGCGACATTTGAGATGGTGACAAAGACTTAATGTCTTTTATGTGCCAATGCCATGGTATCATATAGACTACAACATGTACTTTGAGCATTGAGGACATCAATGTAATCTTCGGTTACAGAGGTTCTAAGAAGCACCACTTTCTTCTACTACAGGCGTGCGACAGCAACGAGATAAACGCATCAAAGCATCGTGAATCTCTCTTTCACTGCAGAAATATTTTACGGTGCATTAAATTCGCGGCGACTCGTTATTTCAAATATTGTCTTGAAAGATCGGAACAGCCAACTTAAGTTATCTAAATGTATATTTAATTTCTTTAAGTCACGATCCATTCATTAATAACTTTGTATCTCGATAGTATTTATAGACCTTTCAAGTCGTAATATAAATATAACTTTCATTTTTGGCTCCATCGATAAGATAGAAACGCGGACGATCTATTAAGTGGTTTAAGGATAAAAGAATAACATAATTTAGGTACCTTTACCACATGGTGACTATCTATTAAATGTAAACATATGTTCTGACTCCTTTTGAATCCGATTTCATAATAATAAATATTTTTTATGTATATAAATCTACGCACGGTTTTAATTAAAACAATTTCTTAACTCGTAACAGTCAGAGAATATCTATTAATGTAGCATCTCAGTCACGAGTCGGTGTTCTCACGCAACTCGGCACTCGGCAGTCTCGATTGTCCACTCGACATATTATCTCGCTAAATGACAAGACAATAGCTCCAGCTATGCAAAGTACGTACACATCATCAACATAAACCATAAGCTAAAGACTTAGTATTACATGTTACTGAAATAATGTAAAGAGCTATGAAATTCTGCAACAACAATAGAGTAACAGTTTATAACTGTGCATCAAGTTATTGTATAATCATTTATGAAAGAGAATAGCCGAATATGTTATGTAAGACGATAAATATTTCAAAGTATTAACGCGATACAACAATATATACAAAAATTTACATAAAGTTACACCTGTAAATGCCTAACGTTTAGGGAAAGTTAATGTACCTATTTATTTTACTATTAATTCGATTCACTCAAGAGTAATTTAAGTATTTTTATAACAATACACTTACCGCGTTTACGTTGAACACAGAAACAAGAAAGCATAATTTTAAATCAAATAAAAGAGCGTAATTTTACAACTGAAACACGCAACGTTCAGCGCACTATCTTCAACACTGAACACAAAACAATAAGAGTAAACAGCGAGTTTCCAATATCGCAGTGCCTTAGCACTTAAAACACGTGCTTATCAGTTGTATTATGCTAACCTGTAAAGGCAAGCTAGGTTATCATTAGAACGTAAGTTTATTTAACCATTAATGTATGGTCAATCAACTCACCCGTTCAAAAATGGAACCAAAAAACAATTCAAATGTACATCCAAACTGAAAGTTAACACGCTTGAAACGAAACGTTTTAACACCGTAATTAATTACCATAATAAGTAAATAGATACAAAATTAATTACAGCGGTGGCGCAATCAATAATGGCTCTTTTAAGTGACAGAAGGAATTTATAGACCTTTTATACGGTTTGAATATTATTAAATCTCGAAGCAGCTGTCACGTCTTAACAAGGGTGGAGAGTAAGTGAAAGAAAAAATTTATCAAAACCAGCTGTGCAACGGCGTGAAGTAATGCGTGCTATTACAGTTTCCAATACGTATAGCGATGCGCTCTTAATTTTTTTGCAAAATTGGAAAATAATTCATTTTTTACTTACTACTACTACTCTCTCATTTATTTTTAAAAGTACTTACTACCCTTAATATCAAAAACGTTTTATAGAATTGTATTAGAATATTCAGAAACTCTACTGACTATATTATATAAAGGTCGAAAAACTAGGAATTGGAATTACAAGAGGACATTACTTGATTAAGACTATCGGAATTAGACGAAAATTTCATTATATAGTAGGAAATATTTTAGCGAAACAATTCAATTGATATAGCATTTTAATAAAATTAATCAGTCCAAAAACTTAAATGTTTTCAGTCTCCCCTCATAAATAAAGGGCAACAAAGGTTCTTGTGGGGGATACTAGCGAAACTAAATTGACACTTTTCTAAATCAAACTGCACGGCTACATACTACAAAAGATATTATTTATAATACAGCGAACAAATAGCGAGTTAAAGTCATGTTAATAATAAAATTGCTCATTAGTAATTAGTGGCGCCGTCTCCTGTGGTCGACCGGTTCGGAACCCAGCAACCGTGCACTAAAGAGCTTTATTATTTCGAGTTAAGTGCTTACTCGTACCTACTTATTACCTAAAAATATAAGCACTAAGAAATATTATGTTCCGGAAAACAGCAATTTGTCATCGTGGGCATTTATCTTCAGAATAACGTTAAATTTGAAAGGAATAAAAATTAAATAGCGAATATATTTTTAAAAGAACTGTGCTGTAAGATTACCTATGGTTATTTGGTTTATGTTATATAATAACGTTTCTCGATATTGAAATATTTACTTATTTAATACTCCACAGATTTTTATTTTTAAAACCAGTGTTGCTTCTTTAGAATAACTTATCTGAATTAAATTCGATATTTATTATTGGCGTATTGATAGATCTCATAATAATTTTACATTAGCATGCCGAAGGTTATCTTAATCAAAACAAAATGAACGGAAAGAGTCGTATCGAGTTTAATAAAAACGGTTGAAAACGTATTTTATATAATAAACATTTATTTTTTAATTTTATATATTCAGTAATTAAATGGAAAGTAAGATGAGATTTAAATTTTATGCAGTTAAAATGTATGTAAGACGAGAACCAAATTTGAGGTACGTATACTCGGAAGTATTTACTAATTAACAATAAAATATAATTTCATATGCTCAGTGTACCTACAATGAAATAAGTATGTATGCATCTCTATTTTTACAGTCGTTTAATAGGAGCAAGACACAAGACGAGTCTATTTATTAAACTTTTATTATTCCAGCCCGGCAATAAAATTATATCTTGAGGGACAATCAAGTGTAAAAAAACTCAAGCATGAATACTTTAGGAATATATTAAGCAATTATTATAAAAACTTACCTCTCTTTGAACCAAATATAGATTTCAATTTTGATATAGCACTTTTCTTCATATTTGATAAGTTGATATGAGCCGGCGCACAAATTGGTACACTATGAGCTCACATTTAACCAAAATACACAAGACACGGCGTCCTCAAGTTTTTAGGCAGCTGAAGCTTTTTGCTCCTGTTGCCGCTCTTATTTCCGTGCTACAAAAATAGGTCCATCGCTACTTGCACCAACGCAAGCGCATCATTCATTTGCTTTTCTAACATGATATCTATTCATATGTTTAAAAGGATCACTGCTACGAACACACTGAATAACACGGTAACTGTGCTAACGGGTTGTTACAACTCAACCGCGTTATTGACTGTCCTTTGCTGTTATCTATAATATTTCGCTTATCATTTATCACTATAACGCACACGATAAAAATTTCCTTAGTATGTACATGAGCTCAATGCGATTTTTCGCGGCTACATATGTTTATATAGTGACATATTATACGTAAAAGTAATTTTTTAATTAGTTATGAAGAGCACTTGAAATATAAGAAGTCTTGTCGATAGGAGTGAATAAAATTTTCTGACACAATCCCGAATATAAGCATGTATGGCGGGAACGATATTAACGGCTACTCGTAGTGATGTTGCGATCACAACTAAACGTCGGCACTCTGCCGGCGCACGCGCACGCACTACAATAACCGGTCATCAGTTAACGCACAAATGAAAATGTCAAAAACTTTGAATTTCCGCTTACTGGCTCCTCTATAACATAAACACTGACTCGATGAATGAAGTGTATACTGCGTTAAGCACGTGAGGTAACCTTTATAACTAACTCATTGGTGTAGTGGTGACAACACCGGAGACGACGCATCCGTCGGCTCTTTTAAAAATGGAATTAACGAAAGTTTCGGGAATAATCGATTCGGCTGAGCCGAGGGTTGAACATAAATCACAGGGTGTGAGAAAAAAGGAATTCACGAGTGCTCTTTAAGGGTGAGCGGGACAATGAAGAGCAAAAAATTCTATTGAGCAGATATTCTAGGGATTCCTGACTTTTTAGGACAGAATGACCTTTAGGAGATAGTAAAAAAATAAGCTCATATGTTATTAATATGTCTATTATTATTTAGCAATTACTTGGAAATATAACGTTAAAAAGTCAATTCCGAAAGACACTTTACGCCGAAATGGAGGACCAGGAATTTTACAAGATCAATACACACCTGAACATGTAGGTTTTTAATTTATTTGATGAAGTATAAACACACACTCGAGACCTTAAGTTCTAACAATGCATCGTTGTGTGGTGTAACTGTTATTAAGGTTTTTATTTGCGAACAAGCTCGTGTAGCCGGTACCTGGATTCTTATTATTTCCTAGTATTACATTCCTGCCTACAACGCTTTACAGATTTTATGTTTTAAGAGTGTGCTTTAAAAAATAAGTTTATAACTATATCAATATGATTTGGTCAGTAGTGTCAGACAGTAGTTGCATGTGAGTATAATGTTTCGTCTTAATATCTTGTTACGGATCAAACTCTACATAGTTTACTTTATATCAGCGCTCCGTATCAAATTTTTTTACCTTTCGAAAGCGACATACTTTTAAAATATGTAGAGGATGATATTTCCATCGTAGACAATTATATATATTTTCTCCCTTTAATTTGGAAACATGGTAAATATCTACGAGTACATTGCTTTTAGTTTTAAGGTAGTTTTTCATCAGACGTTGTTGTTGCTTTAACTTAAGTACGTAGTACGTAGTATTGGACGATAGCCTCTCCAACAGATTAACAGAAAGGAAACATAAACATAAACAATACAGTCTATTCTCCATATTATGTATATCTAAAGGCAAATCATTGTGACGAATGCTACTTGCTATCAACGAAACGATATCCATTTAAACCGATCGTTCAAAGCATCTAACATTTGTGACCCAAATAGACTTATCATGCTGGTTTATTGGTTTTATTTGAATAGTAAACAATTTACTGTTTATACTTTATAGTGCATGCTATGTAATAATATTACCCCACACAACATCAATGCAATAGACCGTATCGTACCGCTCGATGCTACACACTGCTGAGCTTTCGTATCGAATGGATGATCGCGATATTGTGAATTGTGAAATTTAGACTCGCATTCAAACGTTGTCAGAATACATCATTTTTCTACACCATACATCGAGTTTTCTGATTAATAATTATTTATAAATAAGCATTAACTTTCTCATTTTTGAACTTGACCATTGTTTAATTAAGCCATTATTGAATATAGAGAAAGCTCCCCATCTTGCATAGAAGTAAATTGGCTGTTTTGTGCATTGAGAATAAACCTCATTTGTATTTGTAATTCCGGATGACGATGAGACTCTTAAACATTAATTTACGTCACATTATTTTATTGCACATTGTTGGTTGTCCTAATAGCTTCTTATACTCCAACTCAATTCTCATGAACGAAAGTTTGTGAAATCTCACATATGTAAAAATGATGATGAATTATGCAACAACTGTTATTGCCACTTTATTTTTTACCCTTATTACCATAAACGAAAACAATAAAAACTAAATATGTACTTACCTGTAGTTGTAGGTCTTTAGTTTTTAATGTACATAGCATGTTCAATTTCAAAACAACTACGAGTAGAGAAATATTATAAAAACCAAATTAGTACTAGCTAAGTATAAATCACTGTATAAAATTATTGATCTTGGTACAAATCAAGGCTTTTGTGGGTGACGTGAGAAAAAACATACTACTCTACATTCCGTAATAATACAGTAATGGTGTTAACGTGACTATAATCTTTGTAACGAACTATATGGCTTAGAAAATATGATGTTTTTGTTTGCTATATTACGAGTTGTTTGTGTTAACTAGAGCACAATATTTTTATCATATAGATGCTATTACATCGACGATTATAATTGAATGAAATATATTTCATCTAAAACTATGATTAATGCAGAACGTTTGGATTAATCATTGCCTCTTCCATTATGAATTACAAAAAGGTACACTTTGTTATATAAACGTATGATTAAAGGAACACAAAGTGGATGTAGGTCATTCATAGGGCTTATTCGAATATCTACCGTCTGGCACGGACGTCGATAGATGATATCAATTTGCAATCGAACATAAGAGGCAACGCTGAAGAGGGTTTATTTATAAACAGGTAGTACTGATGTTGCAGAAAACGATTCTAAACGAAACATATTGCAGATGCTTGAAATATATAGATCAGCAACTGTATGCTAAAGGCTTATGAAGGAGGTAAATGCACAATATATTGTTTAATCGCATTAACTGATCCCACTCTGGTCTTGGCTACGATATTGGATACGATAATGTAATAACATATTTTATATACCAAAACCTTAGTCTGTATATTTTTTCTTAAACGAATTTAGTTCATTCAATTCCTCTATTTTTTCTAAATTGTCAGTGGTGTTCGAAATAGTGTATAAAGCTTTACTGAAAATGCAAAACTTTAAAATAAAGCATTTGTAAAAATCTAAAATTACAGACCATTTGAGACCGTTGGAAGAGACATTGTTAAAATTTACTTCAGGTTTAAAAAATATACAAAATAAGTTTCATTAATATTTCAGTGAACAGGATTAAGTTCTATTACAGTTTCTATAGTAGATATCATTTTTTTACGACCCAAGGGAGCGTTTGAATAACGGATCGTTTGAATCTGATTTTTTTCTCATACAAGATATATCCTTGAATAGTATAAGGATGTTATTTCTGTACCACCTTGTGTTTTAGCAAATATTGCGTTATTATTGCATAGTCTGACGTCACGGAGTAGGTCAATGAACTGTCTTAATAGAAAACGAGGCCAGGAGACGACACGCGAATCTCAATTATCAATCGAGTATAGACCATAATGATGATAGTCTTAAATTTTGGCTTTACATCTTTATTATTTTATTTGTATGGCAAAAACCTCCGATATTTACAAAATATTGCATTATATATGTATATACTTATACTATCTTTTATAGAGACTTTTGACCAAGGCATGCAAAAAAAAGAATGGGTTAAGAAAACTACCAATATAAGACAAAACCTACTCATTAACTCATACCCTAGTTCTTATTATCTTCTCTTTTAAAATACTTACGTAGAATTTGTTTACATTTCAAAATCAAGTGCACCAAAGTGGTTATTCCTATAGGTCTGTTTTTGTCCGCTATTTGAATTTTACGTCTGGAAGCTCATGTCCGTTCGTTCGTATTTCTATCCTCTCTCAATTCAGTAACACGGTCCCCCCACCCTCTGTGATCTAAACGGCTAGATTTAAAAATCAGAAAAAATATAGCGCTAATATTCTCGTATTGGTTCTCGAGTTACAAAAGCTTAACTTGGAAAAAAGTATTTTAAATTGTATAATATGTTATCTCGACGAAGTTGAATCATTTTCATTAATTTGAGTTCCGAAGAAAGTTATGGGGACATAATTTTCTAAATAGGTTGTGATTCGCGAATTATCGATATACATAGTTTTATTATATGTTTTAAGCAAAGATAAAGAAAATGTGATTTTTTTATGTTAGCTAGGTAGCTACATCCTGCATCGTAATTTACGATTTAGATATTATAATTTAGAGGCGTATGTTACTTCACACCTAACATCCTACGTGTCGCGCATAAATTTTTTGGGGACATAACTTTAAACCTTCATCGGAAGGTTCATGATCATTTTCAATATTAATATGAAGTGGGCGAACGTTGTAGGCTAAAAGACGCAACACATACATAAACCAGATGATTTTTGAATAGTATTTATCATTGTTGTTACATATTTCATTTATTTTATTTTAGTAACAGAGATTTTTAGTTGTTAGTAAATAATACCTTTACGTTAACGTCATTTATTTATCGGTTTCGTCATAAATAGAATAGTATTAAAAAAATTGTTGATGGAGTTCAGGGAGGATTTAAGCTTGTATTCCCCTAAAATCTATAACGCTTAATAAAGGTGTGGGCCTTCAAGCCTTCGAGCCATGACGTAATATTGCCAATTGCGCGCCATTGCATACTTATTTACAAGTCATAGAAACTGCGATAAAACACTGGCTAACTCAACTAATACCATTTAGGTTACATAGTTCTCTGTTAGGAAACTTGAAAATAGAAATATGTAGCACCCTTTTAAAAGAAATAGCGTCTTTCTGTGGGTCAATACTATTTTACTTTACAACAAGATTATTATTTATATATTTACATTATACCTACATAATAAAAATAAATACTATACTAATAAATATACAAAGGTGGTAAGGATAAGAGCCTTAATCCTTATTAGAAAAAAGAAAACAGGTAAAAAAATATTGAAGTGTATAGGTTTGAATACAAACCTTTTGTATAATTATTAATAATTATTCACCTACAGTAAATATATAAGACCTCGTCCGATGACGACAAGTATATAAAATAATATTTAATTCGTAAAAAATATATAAAGTCATCTTTAATACTTTTTTTTTCACAAAATGTATTTATTAAAAATTCTAAACTATTTTAAACAAATCAAAAACCTCGGAATACAGAATAAAGTTTATTCTGTATTCTGAGCCAAAAATCTGAGCAAACCTGAGGTCGCACTTTATATGTAAACTGAACTGTATGTTTTCAATTAATTTATTTTATCAGTTAAGAAAAAGTTTCATAGCTAAATAAAAATGTGTTTGATACTATAAATATTAAATTATTTTTTAAAAACTCACCTTCGTAAATCTCCATGCCTATTCAGGCCAAAAAATCAAAAGTTTTTCAAAACGTTTCTATGACGACCCATGATAACATTGACAGCCTTGAGGCTGCCTTTAGTGCTGCCAACTTATCATATTATCGCTTAGCCTTTGAAACTAATTCCAAAAATATTTATTTTTCTGTAATAATTATTTGTACTGAAAACTTCTTTTGAACATTGTGTTTAAGTTAATCGTTGTGTGTGTATATCTATATATTTTTAATAGTCTTAAATATAGTAAAAACAAATATCTGTTCCGACTTACGATTTACGAAATACATTACTTTATAATAAAAGATGTGTGATAAAAGATTTTAATTGGAAATTTGTGCATTTTAATCTTAGCATTATTTGTATTATCTTTATAGTAAGTTTTAATCAAAACACTTGCATAAAAAAAATTACAAAAATCTATAATTAATATATATAATGTTAGAATTTAAAAAAAGATTATTGTACAGTATTCTGCGGTATTCTATGAGCTTTTAATTTTATATAAACATTAATTATTTTCAATGACTTTTTTTACCTGTGGAGTTGTTAGCGTTGACGATTTGACGAATCAGAATTTGACGACTATGGCCTGACGTAATGAGAATATACATCGTATGGTGTTGTGAGTTTCATTTTCGAGAACCTATATATTTGTTGCTCAAACTCTTTAATCTTAGTTTATCTCGTGTGTTTAATACAAAAGTGGTCCTGGTATAGATCGATCAATATGGGTTTAACAATATCTAGTGTCTTTACGAGACTTTTCGGGAAAAAACAGATGCGTATTCTGATGGGTGAGTGATGACAGCACTATGTTCAGATTACGTACATAGTTTTTATTGAATTTTAAATCTTAATCTAGATTTTCTTAGTAAAGCTTGATAAAATATACCAACATTATTCATTGTGTTCCAGTTGGATTAGACGCCGCTGGCAAAACCACTATACTTTACAAACTGAAACTGGGCGAGATCGTAACAACAATACCTACAATCGGCTTCAACGTAGAAACAGTGGAGTACAAAAACATTAGTTTTACTGTTTGGGATGTCGGCGGTCAAGATAAAATAAGACCTTTGTGGCGTCATTATTACCAAAATACACAGGGACTTATATTTGTTGTTGATTCTAGCGATACCAAAAGAATAGCAGAAGCCGAAAATGAATTAGCGAACATGGTAAATATTTGTGCAGTTTATTTTAATACTTTTATAATTATATAATGCTTCTTTTAATAATCCCTTTTGTAGTTGAAGGAGGATGAACTAAGAGATGCAGTCATTTTGGTGTTTGCAAATAAGCAAGACATGCCGAACGCTATGACCGCAGCCGAGTTGACAAATGCATTGAATCTAAATAATTTACGGAACCGTCGTGTAAGTATCCATTATTTTATTTTGATTGCAATAATTATAGACAGACAATGAGTCTTAGTATCATAAATACAAATCTAGCATAAGATCCTACAATTCTTATGAAATATTGTTTTTTCTTGATACACATTTTATGGTCACAAATTTAACTTATATTGTTTTTAGTGGTATATACAAGCTACATGTGCGACTCAAGGGCAAGGGCTCTATGAGGGCTTGGATTGGCTTTCCAACGAGCTGGCAAAGTGAGAGTCAATAAGACAGTGGAAACATGGGAAGTATTCTTTACATTCCCACAAGGCTGGACATCTTTCATATTGTGAATGTTGTCAAACTTGAAAGACTAAATTTGTATGTAATTTAATTATATACCAATATATTTATTGTAATGTAAGGATCAGATTTATAATCCTACTTTTCATTGCATTTTGTATTTGTAGATGCTCAGGCTATGTTTGCAAATTTCGAGCCTTAATGTATAAGGTGTTTTGGCTTGTGTATTGTGTACAGCATAATTTGCCATATCTCTACAGTATTTTAAAATCTATATACTATGTCATTGTGCATGATTATAATATAAAGGTCTTGTTTGTGTATCCTTAGTAATTATTTAACTATGCAGAAATCAACCATTATAATTGTCCTTTAAATTTGTAATTAACATTTTGTGTATAAAAGGAAAAATATAGTTAGCTCCTTCGCAATATTAGAGATTATATAAAAAAGCAAATATTTCAAATCCTATTTCTACATGACAAAACAGAAACTTCTTAGGCTATGACAATAGTGTGTTTGTAATTTTTTAGACTATATGTACACAATTTTTTTTGTATCCCAAAAATTGTTCAATACTATATACTAAATTCAAAATCATTAATGTCTTTATATTATTACTAATATCATTATTTCAAATTCAAATAATGTGTTAAGCAATGGTTATTTGCACAAATTATTGAAAATATATTTAACATTAAATTTGGGTGTAAGTGAATTAAAAACAAAAATTATTTTTCATTGACAATAATATTTATAATCAATATAATAATCTTTGAAATGCACATTGTTTTTAAAATATTATAAAAAGGTATTTTCTTTCACTGAAAAATGTTTATTGTACCAAAACTTAAAATATTTAACTCATAATATGTTGTATATATCTTTCACATATTCTTGCAGTTTGCTTTCATTATTATTCTTAATTTTAATAGCATCAATGGTTTTATCATAGAAATAAATATACTTTAGTGTAAATATCGGAGTATTTTATTTGTTCATTTTAGATGTTACTTTTGTTTTTATTTGTGAGCCCACTTAGCTTTTCTTTTTTCAACAAAACTTCTTATACCCTCCTGTCCATCATTCATGTTTATATTTTTAACCATTATTTCCTCTCCTAGTTTATATGCATCCAGAAGCGGTAAATCAATTTGTTTGTAATAGAATTCTTTACCTAGTGCAATAACACTTCGGCTCTTACGTTTGATTTGTTCAATAATTTTATTTACTTCTGTGTCCAACTCCTCTGGTGATACAATTTTGGTTACAAGTCCACTTTCATATGCTTCTTGGGCAGTTAAAGGTTCACCTTAGTACCAATACAAAATAGAAATAAATAAAAGGTGAAAATGGTCTTTTACATAATATACATATTTGTAAAAATAGTGACTAACCAGTGAGTAACATGTACATTGCTTGAGACTTTGGCACACTTCTACTAACAGCTATGCCAGGAGTTGAGCAAAATATACCAAAATTTGCCCTAGAATGAATAATTATGTTTGATACACCTAATGTTTTAGCCCCAATTATGTTCACAATATACTTTGGAAGTCTAATATAATGTATTCTCAGTTTCTCAGAGGAAATTGGTCACTGATCTTATTGTCATTAAAAAAATTGTTTTATTTTGAAATACTGCTTACCCTGGAGTTGAAAACTTGCTTGATTGTGAGCAAACAATCATATCACATGTAGCAACAAGTTGACATCCTGCTGCAGCCGCAAATCCATTCACCTACCATAATTATGTTATTGAATTGTGGAGATGTAAATAATAAATATGTATAATAATAGAAAATAATCTTAATAAATATTGAATACCTTTGCTATAACTGGTACTGGACTCTGAATTATAGACTTCATCAATTCAGTTGCTTTATTAAATATAAGTCTATGATGGTCAATTCCAGTTGATTCTTGCTTTGTAACAGAAATGAATAAATCATAAGTAGATGTTTAAATGAATGAATGACAATAATTATGTCGTAATTACATTTTACAGACTTACTAATTCTTTTAGGTTATGACCAGCTGAAAAGACATTGCCCTTTGCAGATAAAACAATTGCTCTTAATGATGGGTCATCCACATTGTGGTTCATTGCTTCAATAATATTGTTCATCATATCAAGAGACAAAGAGTTCCTACATTTTAATAGTAACTTAATAAGCTTTTATTTTATTACATTTTATATTATTATGTTACAGCAACTTACTTAGTTTTTTCATGATTAAGAGTTATTTCTCTTGTACCATCAGCTTCGCTTACTAACAGAAAATTATTGGTAGTGTTAAGATATTTATTAAAAACAAACCAAGGCTGAAAATATCTGGCCTGAAAAATAGCGTTAAAAACAATTGTAGTGTTCAAAAACAAACTCAACAAAATAATAAATAATAGGATACTTGCTTTATAAGGTCTTTGTAGCATGATTAAGTTTTATTATTCTTTATTTATTAACCGCAAAATAGTTTCTGTTTTGATGTTTACTTTACTCATTATTTGCATACCCAATACTTCATTGAGTTCATCAAGGTTATGAAGATTCAAGATAGTGATAAAATAATAAGCCAATATTGCCAACGTAAATATAAAAAATTTACATCTAACTAAATAAGCGTTGATGAAGATTAGTTATGAAAACAATTAGTGTAATTTTACATCTTCGAACACTTGAACATATTATAAAAATAATACAATAATTTTAAATATATATAAAAATTGATTTAGAATGTAACAACTTTCTTAAGAAAATAATATTTACCAGCACAATTTTTGTAATTTATTAGTTTTTTTAAGCCATGAATAACATATAAGTTATGTTGTTAGTAGGACTTGTCAAATTAGTGTTGCCACGAGTATAAATTATTCTTTTATTATTATAAAAATTCAATAAGTACACTTTTACTTAAGTTTTTTAGTAATATGACGCATTATATGAATCACTATCCGAAACTTCTGACATTGAGTCGTCATCTATGTACTCTACTTGTTCATCTTCTGCAGTTATTAGTTGAATAACAGCACTGAAAATATAAAATTAAAATAAAATAAGATTCAAAAATAAAATTCTATAATCAATGATATTATATAATAGATATGTACAAATCATACCCATACAAATCAACCGAAGAGTGTGTTCCGTACAGCAGCAGCAGCAAATTAGATGAAAATAGAAAAGAGATAAATGATAAAACCAACAAGAAAAAAAGATAAACCTAGTTAGTTTTGTCAGTTGCGCGTAAATGCACCGGCAACCAATCACTTTAAGGCAAGGCGTCCTAATTAGGATGTTTTTCGTGTTCAAAATTTTGCGCTTGTAACATATCTATTTAATATAATATCATTGGCTATAATGCTGTAATATATGATTTTTTGCTTAATTGATACATCTAATACTACACGTCTGTAAGACTAGCAACTAAATGTTGTATATTATATACTACAGAGACAGTAGTTACTGCATATTATTTCAAACAATACAAAACCCTTACTTCAAAACCTGTTCTTCAAATTCGCTGTTTTTTACGCTATGCGTACTTGAAACCATAACTTTATTTGCTAAAACTTTGTCCAGGAAATATCGTAGCTTAAAAACTCGGTTTGCTGATTCTTTATCACAACGAACATCGACATTGGATATAGAAATAAGGCAATTTTCAGAATTTTCTGGATCTGCAATATTAAAATATTTTAATT